>UELU01142163.1:0-17920 GCA_900490025.1 Megastigmus dorsalis
AGAGAGAGAGAGAGAGAGAGAGACAGAATTCTAGGAACAAGACGAGCAACACCGGAGAAATCGCCGGGGGTTCGTCACCGCCCTGGGTGACTCGCCAATCCTTTCAGCTCGGCCGAACCTCCGTCTAGAGAGAGGACTCAGGGATAGCCGGGAGCAGAGCAGTTCGCCTGACACTGATCAACAAGATATTCTGCGAACTGCCTAAAATTGAGACGGGCGCAGGACTTCGGGGAGGTACTGTGACCTCAGGGAGGAAACAGGGCTGCGGACCCGGATCGTCACGTCACAGCTTTGTACTGTCGAAACGGAACATCGGCGTCTCACATGGGCTATTCTATTTCACTCGTGTATTTTATCTTGAAAACATTTAATGAAGAGAGAAACAACGAGCGAGTAACTTATTTTTCGTACAGCTTTCGTATGACATCATTCACATGTGGACATCTCTCTGCTAATCTCTGAGATACCTTATATTCACTCTGATTCTCATGAGCTCTATACGAGCTAAGATTGACGAGGTTCCTCAATTTCGTCCTGATCATACTTCCTATAGCTTATACGAGGTCGCTGAGACCTGGTTGGGCTTGGGTATCCATGACAGTGTAGTGCAAATGGAGGGGTATCTAGATCCGATACTGAATGCAGTGATAAATCTAATATTCCGGAATATATTATGTATAGCATTGAAGATAGTAGATCCCCACCTGTTTTCGTAGCTGTCATCTATCGTCCCCCAAAAATAGCCTTCTTCAATGATTTAGATCTTCTAAAGAAGGCATGTACGTTTTATAGGGACTAATGCCATAAGATTTTAATGGGAGATTTAAATGCCATTTTACTAGTTGAGGGTCATGACGCTAAGTTTCTAAGAAAATTATTAGCTCTCGCTGCATCTAGGTCAACACAGAACCACGCATTTTACCCCCACGTATCGCACATGAATTGATGTCGTTTTTGACGATGACAATGACTCTGTAATTGACTAACATAATTTTACAGAAATTTATCACAATAAACAAAATATAATTGATGTCACGATTGCTTACAATTCATATGAATTTCCTAAGCATTCATTTTCCTATAGGGACTTTAAAAGTATTTATTCGACTACACTACTACTCGATTAGCTAACTTAATTGGTCACCGTTTATTAATCATACAATTGCTGATCCTGAGTTCACGTTGGACTACCTCTGTGCCAATCTAACTACAATAATTTATGAATTAGCACCGATTAAGACTTTCACAAAAAAGGGCAGACTGCCATGGATTAGCATAAAGTTAGCCCAACAGCTTAGAAAAGAGAACACCACCTACCGTCGTTGCAAAATGACCGAGTCATACACTATTAGAGGAGTTTTTAGCTTCACGCAGGCAGAATATTGCATTAAGAAGGTTCCTCTGGAAACCAATAATGAAGCCTCCCGGTCTCGCGGTTAGAGCGGCGCAGCATAACATATTCGGCGTTCAGTTTTTAAACTGTAACGAAAAAGTCCATTTTTTTAATAGCTATATCGACGTAAAAATACCTGTTCTCTCGATCTAGACTAATAAATAAAAAAGATACGTTTTTGAGATATAATACGTTTTATGTTTTTTCTAGGTCAAATTTTCAAAATTTTTCAAAATGCTTATCATTTTCAGAAAGCTAAGGAAAACCTATTTTGAAAATATGTATAACATATTTTTTTAATTTTTATTTCAAGGCTGTTTACGAGCGCTCAAAACGTGAGGTTTTGACTCTCAAATTCCGGCCTGG
Source organism: Megastigmus dorsalis (assembly GCA_900490025.1). Classification (NCBI taxonomy): domain Eukaryota; kingdom Metazoa; phylum Arthropoda; class Insecta; order Hymenoptera; family Megastigmidae; genus Megastigmus; species Megastigmus dorsalis. The sequence goes on from UELU01142163.1 coordinate 1,760, forward strand.
AAAAGTTGACGTGAATAGCACCATATGCTGTAGTAAAAAATAGGATTATTAAATTCCGTATTTTGTTTCCAGCATTAGAATAGTTTATGTTGCATTCGCTATAAAAGGAATTTAAATTTATCAGCAGATGCACAGCTAGGACTTGGATTTCTAATGATTCTTAAGTGCAGAGTATTTCAACTAATGTGTATGAAAACTTGTAACAAATTTATCGTTCAGTGACTTGATCGTGCTCAAATTAGGTTTTATATTGCTGTAGTCAATTTCAACAATTGCATTTATTTGTTTAAAATTATTAAGAAAAATTTTACATGTTTTTTTACAGGCCCAATGTCAGCTTATTCGCTTAAGTGTTATTACCTGGTCGCGCAGATGAATTATTGTCAAAATTTATAGTATACCTTGTTTCATTGAGCCGAATATCAATCAATATTTAAGAATGAATCGTATCCGATAATACAATCTTTGATTAATTTTGGAACGATAATATACATTAAGGCAGTATTTGTATGCCCAAAAGTCAGATTTAATAATGTTTATATATTTACACATGTTATAGATTTCGATTCTGTTGCACAACTTGTGATTTTACCGTGGTATATTTTTAATCTACCTGTAAGTGGTCTATCTTTTAATCTCTTAAAACAACGCATGAGTTAAATTTGTACCTGCTGGCTTGATATAATATCTATTTTATATCGTGTTTTCTTTTTCTATTTGATCAGTTCATTTTGAGCCATTTACGACTGTCTTCCGACTTGCTCTTTATACTAGTTTATCGAGTTCAGCGACATCGTCTATATTTAATGGGTCGACGTGTTCCTTACGATGCCGGTAGTTTTTAAATTGCTTTTCGAAATTACGAAATTTTCGGTTCGCATTAAAATTAGTTGTCGCCCTTATTCTCTTGTATTAGAGAATAATGATTATAAGACGAATTCTTTTCTCGGTATTTCTCACTTTAGAATTTTCGTTGATTGGTTTTATAATTATTTTCGCATTCTTTCTGTTTATTATTCTCTTCGTCCACGTCGTATTCTACTAATATACCAAATAGATCATTTTTATTTTTAATCTGCTACGCTATCAAATTAATGTGAATTACACTATCAAAATCAAAAATTACTATTTGAGCAATTTATACATCTCTAATTTTAAGAGTGTAAACGTTGAACAAAGAGAAAATGTATCGTCAGCAGATCAATTAAATTATGTAACATTCGCGGCTAAAGTTACGAAACGTATTTCAAGAGCAAACAAATTGAACAAGCATGAATGATTCTGAATGCTCGTTAACTTTCAATTGGCATATCTCGAAGACGAAAAATCATATGAAGGTGATATAAAAATGAATTTGCGTTGAGTACTTCATAATACACTTGCTAAAATAATGAAAAAATTTTTTAACTGCGTAATTTAAGGTATCTCAAAATACGTTTTTTTTTAGTTATCTCGAAAATACGCAGGGTGACTCCTATTATTTATTTCAAATTCGTGTTTAGGAGACCAAAATACGTAAGAATAAGGTGGTCTCAACTCCAAATCAGGGTATTTTTTTTTGTTTGTGGGTCTGTGTTATCATTTTCCACGTTAACATTTTCCACGATAGAAACATGTGATTTATTTTGTGATAAATTCTGTAACTAATTCCGTTATAAATCACATAATTAATCTCATTTTCGAGCTTTATGCCCATTAAAACTTTTACTTAGAATGCTGAAAACTTTTTGTTCTTAAAATTACATATAATTTGACTCAAAACTTTTTCCTCTGGCTTTATTCAAGATCTTTAGTTCTAGTATTTTAATGTAAGATGCTTTCTGAAAATGAAAAATCGGCTTTTCTTCTTTGGCTATTATTAGTTCTAGAAAACATAAACAAATAAACACGAAATTATAAAAAAGAAGTTTAAAATTCAGAATCGTGCAGTTACAATTATACAGTTATACAGTGCAGCTATAGTAATAGCGGTTACGAATATTTTAAAATAATTAAAAATTGTTAGCAATACAAGTAAATAGATACTCACAACTGGTGTTCCGACAACGGTGGGGGTAACAATAGCTGGAGGTGGTATCACAACAGGCTGTCCGAGAATAGGCTGAATTATCGCCGGTGGTCGATTTAATGTCTGAGGTATGGCGATTCCTGGCGGTGGAATTATGGGAGCTACTGTGGCTATTGGTGGCGGAACCAATACTGATGGAGGTGCAAGTGTTGGTCGAACGATTCCAGGCATTGCTACTTGAAAATAAATATTAAGGTAAAATAATATGATAGACACTCATTTTCTACTTATTTTATTTCTAAAATGTCTAAAATGTCCAAAATTCAATAATTCTATTGCCGATAAATAATTTATAACGATATATTTTTTGCAGAGTATATATAATACTTATGTAATTCGTCGCTCCCCAAAAAGAAGGCCACAACGCAGAATCGGTTTGGAAAAGCAGAAAACTTAGAATTCATTTTGGAAAGAAGACAACTCACAAATGCCTATTTTTCTCTCGACTTTAAAACGCGAGTTATATTCACAATTCTCGAAAAGTAGAAATTCTGTAACCATGTTACAATCAAATTGGAATTCTTGTTAAAATTCAAATGTACAGTTTTCAAAGAGTTTCTACGTAAATTGAGAATACAGCATCGTCATAAAGACGGGAAAAATTGGTCATTTGTGAGTTGTCTCCTTTCCGAAACGATTTCTGTGTTTTCATCTTTTCTTACCAGATTCTGCGTTGTCGTCTTTTATTACAGGACTCTAATTTGTCAGTCCACCTTGCAAAAGAATGGTAACAGTTCTGTAAAAACGTAAACAAGTCGGGGGAAAGGTAGGTGTAGCAGTACAAGAAGAGTGTTAACGTATTTTATTCGCACATGCGATTACAATCACGCGGCAAGCTCAAAGACGTGGAACTTGGACGAGGGGCCAGTCTCATTCTGGCGCAACGCAATCGGAGCACTTGGCTCATTGCCTCAGTTAACGTTCTCTGTACCCCCCCCCTCCATCCTCTAATCAGCACAGTGCGCGTATGGTTGCACCTTCACGGAATTTTCCGCACGCGGGAATTTCGGTGGTGATTATCGCATGTCTCTTCCTGTCTCCCTCTCCCACTTCTCACATGATAGACGGGCCTGACAGCCGCGGGGACTCCTTGTGGTTACCCCACGCTAGAGTGACCTTCATCGCAAGGAGCCGAAACTCTTCCGCCGAGGTCTGGAAAAGCCTCTGGGGTGGCTCTATGGCTGCGGTCATGCCTAGACGTCCTGCGTTGGGATTACGCGATAATGTGTGAGTAAGAGGGAGAGAGCGAGATAACTATTTCTTTCGCGACTCAATCTTTTCGATCGTATTTCATCAACGCGCGTAAATTTATTTTCATTTTCGCGAACGGATGGAGCTGTTTGTATAATTTATTATTTTTCTAATAATTAAAATGTGGATATCAACATAACTTACTCCTTTTTTATTCAGAAGCCTATTCTTAAAACGATTCAGAATCGTTTGTAATTTAATAAATAAGTAATAAGCAGAACATTAATTATTAGTCCGCAATTCATGACTTTAGTGTTTGATCGCGAAAAAACGATTCTCTGATTTTTATATTTTAAATTTATAACTATTTCTGTGTAAAATAATAAGCAAGCCCTAGGCTTCTACATCCCAAGTCCGCAACTCACGAGTTTAGTAATTAACGTAGAGAAAAAATTTTCTGACTTTAATACTTTAAATTTTTAGCTTGGGATGTACGAGGCCAAAGATCCGATTATTTTTGAGGTATTAAAAGTTATAAATCTAAAAAAATAAAGTCTAGATATAAAACGCTAGAATTTTAAAATATGAAAAACGGTACATGTGGATACTAGTGCTATAAAATGATGGCACTCGCTGCGTTCGTGCGCAACCATTCACGCGAGGGTGAAATCTATTTCTCTCTCATTTATCGAACCGTATTTTTGGCACAACGTGTGAGAAGACAAATTTAATGCGTGTTTCATTTTCCCTCGCGTGCGATAAATCGAGCTTCTCACACGGAGTATCATAAGAGTACATTGTGAACTAGTACCGAAAATAGACTATATCCTGCGCATGTTGCACAGAATATGTTTTTTTAAATGCGTGAAAATGGTTCTTTTTTTGTATTTATTTTTCAAGCACAAAATGCGTATTCCCCCACTTTTACGGCAACTTAACTTTTCCGCAAGCATTTTGTGCTCTGAAAATAGGCACCAAAAAGGGCATTTTCCATGCATGCACTAAAAAAATATTTTTTTCTCGCTATAATACTAAACACGTACATCAGTTTCGAATTGAGGGTGGCTAATGAATCGTTTTTGTTTAGCTGAGAAGGTTGATTCGAGAACACCCGTCTATTAATTTTGAATGAGAGCTTCGAGTCCAGGGATGAAATCAGAAAGTTTCCTTAATTTAATTCTAGCATTAAAATACTGCAAGGGGATGGTCATAACTCTCAATATAGATTAAACTATAAAAAATTTTTAATTTAATTCTTCATTTTATTTCCATCAATTAAAATAATTATTATTATTTTAATCTTACTCAAATAATATTCACAAAACAGTTTCCAATAATAATTCACAAAGTAGCAAGTCACCCGAAATAGTTCATTGCAAAGAAAACATAATCTCTAGTAAAAACATAAAATATCATTTTGAATTCAAACGAGTCCCGCGCTCCAATTCTAATTACGTTACAGCGCAAGCGCGAGCTCTTACGCGCAGGTCGCGCAGATTGCACGATGAGCGCAAGGCCCTATTACCCTTGCAAATTTCACTTACACGATTTATCGTCCATAGCGCCGAAACTATTAACAGGAAAATTCTGAAACCATTATTAAAATTCAGTTAAAAGGCCCCTAATACCATCCACCACGAAAAACCATGAGAAAATGTCAAATTAGCAATAAATTCGAAAAAGCACTAATCAATATTTCTCGAATATAAAGGGGCGATCTATTTATAGCACCGAAATATCTAAGCACGTGTTTCTAATTAATATTTTAGATAATATCCAATGATTATATGAATTCTAGGACAATTATGAATAATAAAATAGAGAACAATACAAAATTCGAACATCCTTTTGTTTAAAATAAAGTTCGTAACAAATATATATGAAACATTAGATATTAAATATCTCCACTCATAACTTTGCAATCAATTCCAAAGAAAATCCGAAAACACAAATATTCCAGTAAATGGACTCATAGACTCCTTATTATTTACCATATAAACATAATTGTTATAAACAATATAACCATAAAACAATAAAAAAAATCTAATCAATCATTTTATATAGGTTTCAAGCCTAATTCGGCGAAATTTAAGTTATGTTTGAACATATAAACAAAAAAATCAGTAAAAATTAACCCATTAACGACCGAGAATCGTATTTTTTTTAGAGCTTTTAAATAAAACAAAAAAAAACACGAAAAATCGAAGACATTTTTTTTTCATGATTTTTTTTCTCATAGAAAACGCCGAATGACCCCCTCTTTTTTTCAACCATGAGTTCACTAAATAGTTGTAATTGAACGAGGAATTTTTTAAATTTGCAACAATTAATATTTTCACCCCCGAAATGGCGTTTTTCACCCCTTGAGCGGCGAGCAAAATTTCACGTTTCGCATAAAATAGAAAAAAAAATCGGATCTTCACGAAAATTGGTATCCCGAAGTTCGGGTTTTTTAAGTCGCTGATTACGATTCTGCCCTCAAAATTTGAAAATTCAAGATAGCGGATCCAATATGGCCGACCAAAAATCCAAAAACTTATTTGAATCGGGTGACATTGGGCACTCGGGGGTTTTCGAGGTCGCTAAATACGATTCCGCCCTCAAAATTGAAAAAATCAAGATGGCGGATCCAATATGGCTGACCAAAAATCCAAAAACTTATTTGAATCTGGTGAAATTGGGTACTCGGAGGTTCGGGTTTTCGAGGTCGCTGATCTCGATTCTGCCCCCAGAATTCGAAAATTCACAATAGCGGAGCCAACATGACGAATCAAAATCTGAAAAATGATCGAAAAAAACTTTATTTTTTCATATTTTATCACACGAACTGAATTTATGAGTTCAAACGGTAGAATCGTGATCTGTGAGTCCGAAAATTCCGAAGTGTCCAAATTTATCCAATACAAATAAGTTTTTGCATTTTCGGTCGACCATAATTGATCCGCGATTGTGAATTTTCGATTTCTGAGGGCTGAATCAAGATCAACGACCTCAAAAACCTCTGAGTGCCCAATTTCGGATTTTTTCGGAAGTTTTTGGATTTTTGGTCGGCCATATTGGATCCGTCATCTTGATTTTTTCAATTTCGAGGGCGGAATCGTATTCAGCGACCTCGAAAACCCGAACCCCCGAGTGCCCAATGTCACCCGATTCAAATAGGTTTTTGGATTTTTAGTCGGCCATATTGGATCCCCCATCTTGAATTTTCAAATTTTGAGGGCAGAATCGTAATCAGCGACTTAAAAAACCCAACCCGAACTTCGGGATACCAATTTTCGTGAAGATCCGATTTTTTTTTCTATTTTATGCGAAACGTGAAATTTTGCTCGCCGCTCAAGGGGTGAAAAACGCCATTTTGGGGGTGAAAATATTAATTTTTACAAATTTAAAATATTCGTCATTCAACTACAACTATTTAGTGCACTTATGGTTGAAAAAAAAGAGGGGGTCGTTCGGCGTTTTCTATGAGAAAAAAAATCATGAAAAAAAAATGTTAATAGAAAAATCTCAATATAAACCCCAGATTCTGAAAGAGCACACTGCAAAGTACGGGAGACCATATTTTTCATTTGAAAATTCTCGTTTTTTAATGATGAGAATTTGCCTTAAAAATGATGAAAAAAAAATACGATTCTCAGTCGTTAATGGGTTAAGATAATTAACGTGTGGCCTTGGTGCGCGAAAGAATAAAGGATTAATTGAGAAATTATGCTCTGCGCATCCTAGCATCTATAAAAATTATCTGCCAAAAGATAAGAATTCGGATAATAAAAGGATCAAAGCGGACATTATGCAGGGCTGACTCGCCTGACTGCGACCGGACACCACTTCAAAGAACAGCATCGCCTAGGAGAAAGGAAACAAGGAAGGAAGTTTTGAGAAAACACGAGGCCACGGATCCACACCGGTTTCGAGCATCAGGGAGAGATCTTCACCTCCACCCACAGCGACTACGTCATCGGAAATAAAGTAAGCGTAGCGACAGGAGCGGACTATCCTTGAAAAGGGAGAAACGTTCCCAGTCGGAAAATCAACCAGATTTTCCGGCGTCCGCACTTATCTCGTCTGTCTCGGTTCTTTAATTCCTCGCAGTTTCAACAGGTAAGCGAGGCGATAGGAACGGACTATCTTTGTAAAGGGAAAAACGTTTCCCAGTCGGAAAATTCATGCGATTTTCCGGCGCTCGCTCTTACCTCGCGTATTGCACGCGTATTGAATAATTTTTTCGCGTTTTTGCAAGTGTATTGCAAAGTTTTCTAATTTGATTGCCACGAGTAGCTTTTCTTACGCAAGTGATTATACGTAAATTGCTCATAACATAGTTTCACACGGTATCGCGATCGCGACGCGCATTACACCTCCTTGAAAGAACGGACTACCTTGCAAAAGGGAAACGTCTCAAGTTTAAGACCATTTCGACTTATGTCGAAATACCTAAGCGGCCATAAACAACTGAACAATCCGGTCGCGTCAGGAAGAAAATTGAAACAACCATCGCGTATTAGTAGTGCCACGTCGCGAGTACGATAATTTATTTATGTAAATCAGTAAAAGCAACTTTACGTATATTGACACGTATACTCAGTTTTGTAAGGTATACGTGTCCTTGAATAAATAAATAAAGGAATAAAGGCCAAACAGGCAACTTACTTTTACAATTAAATCTTGAGTAGACTACCTTATTGTCTAATTTATTAACTCCTACCTTCCTCTCAGCAAAATTGTGAGTCCTAAAATCTATACATATACATATAATAAAGCGAATAACAGAGTTATTCGACTTTTTGCAACCCAGAGAAAAAAGGGTAAGTTGCAATACTGAATTACAGAATTGCCACTGCGCAATATTCATATTATTCATCTTCGTTACTTCTGACATAATAAAGAAATCAATTAGACCATTTCGGTCCTAATGCTGTAAATTAGCCTCATTTATTCACCATTAGCCCCTTTCTTACAATGAATCAAATACTTGCATAAGGTCTCGCAGAAAGTTTAGAAGAAGGATAATGGACATAGTCACGTTATGTGTTGAGGGGGTAATATCCCTAAAAATGACGAAAAAATTGATTTTTTTTTTATCATATATTCTTAAAGTACACATTATTGCGAACCTAAAAACCAATTTTCAAGCAGAAAACCAAAAAATAAAGAAGTTACAAGCATTTAAGGAATAGAATCGCAAAAATTAAAAATTTTAAACATTAAAATTATTACTTATGTCGACTGTACTCTACTATAAACTGACAAAGATCTTTCTATCGGTCTTACAGTCTAATCAATATTCATGGGCAATCAGATTGCCCTTGTATACAATCACCCCCGAAGAATCTGAAATAAACTTATATTTAACCCTGAAATAAACATTTATTAGTAAAGGACCATCTGACCGCCCCCCACCACCTAAACATGCCCGACGTTTCGAACCCAACCCGCTCCAGCTCCTCCTCAGGGACTGAAATGGAAAGTATGTTTAGCCTCCTTATATACCCATCCCAATACCCACCCCTCGGGGTGGGTAGAGGGAAAGTGATCGGGGCTCGGACGCGGTTAATTGGCACAGCAATAAGAATACGGAACGAATAAATTAACACTGTAACGTTTATTCGTCTGATAAAAGAAATGGATCGACAATACAAAAATTCGCGAGATGTTAGCGTATGCGCGCCGGCCGCTGCCGTCGAACGCGCACACTTCAATTCAAATTTAAATACAAAATATATATAAATATATATTCAAAATATAGAAAATTCTGGGTCTTATTTCTTGGCTATATAAATAACGTTAGGCCCTCAAGAAGTCTTTTACAGACATTTTAAGACAGTATAGAGCAAAATCCATAATATGGTTTGGTCAGGATTCTGCGTGTGCCCAGAATATGTTGCTGAAGTAATATTAGCTAGTTCCCATGGAATTATTTGATTTTCCATGCTAAAATTAGCATAAATTATAGTCAAATATATGATATATATATTGTATTAAATGTAATTAAGGCATAGGTTTTTTTATTTCAGGTGAATATAGGAAAATGCAGCCTATAGGGATATTATCCCCTTAATAAACTATTATTGATTTATTACCTGCATAGTAATTTATATTCTGCTTAGTATTTAAGTATTAAATTACAAACTGCGTTCGCTTCTGAAATTATTTTAAGAATGGGCTTCTAAATAAAAAAGAAGTTTTCACAATGAGCCAGATGTATCGCTAAGAAGTTAATTTTAACTCGACATTTTTCTAAGTGTTTATTTTCAAGTTATGATAATATCCGCCTTTCAATTATTAGAAAAATAATTAAATTATACGAATAGGTATTCGCACGCGAGCATAAGACTTACGCGGTTAAGCGTGAGAATGTCTACGTGAAATACAATTGGGAGTGCACTTGGACACGCTGATATTCCTCAGATGCACACTAAATGCACGCACACAGTACTCGACTATTTACGGTTGCGTGCTGACGCCGGCCGCAGACTTGGCCAACACCGTGTGCCAATATATTTTGAGCTAAGCGGGTAAAGCGGGAAAATTAGGCGCGCTCTACTTCCCCGCTGCTTCCACTCCTGCCAAGGTGCGGAGGCTTCGCCCACATTTTCCCCTGCCGTCGTCGCTGTAACGGAACTCGAACTGTTTGGTTGATTTCTAAATTTCTAATTGCGAATAACTCGAAGATTATACGATTAATCGAAAAACGGGAAAGTTACGTATGCCTTAGAATGACCTCTTCTATCTGGTGTTTCTTTTTGCTGTATCAATTTCAGGACCCCCTGTATAATAATAATCAATATATTATTTCGCATGTATTAATTTTTATGATTCTTTTTTAGAGAGTGATGTATTTTCTACAATGGTCTTATGTTTGATTTGTCGTCGTCTTCGAACTGATCATCGGATGTCATCGGACCTGCGCAGTGATTGTCTACAACCTTTATGCAGATGTTTAGCTAGCGACGTGAGAATTCAAAACTGCGCAAGTAAGTATTATGATATTATTTATTTTAGTATTGCTAAGAATAAATGTTATTTGATTGAATTATTTATAATAATTACTGTACAGTTAATAATATTAATAATAAAAATATCTTTATATTTTCCAGATACTCTATTGCAATAACAGACAAGTCGAAAGTATTTTTCTTGAATACTGGTTATCTTAAAAAATTGTGCCCATTGGTCGCAAATATTGTTCTAAACTTCATTTTCAGGTAAATTAATACAAAATCAGACGTCATCGGACCTGTGAGGTGATTGTCTACAACCTTTGTGCAGATGTTTAGCTAGTGACGTGAGAATTCAAAACTGCGCAAATGAGTATTATGATATTATTTATTTTAGTATTGCTAAGAATAAATGTTATTTGATTGAATTATTTATAATAATTACTGTACAGTTAATAATATTAATAATAAAAATATCTTTATATTTTCCAGATACTCTATTGCAATAACAGACAAGTCGAAAGTATTTTTCTTGAATACTGGTTATCTTAAAAAATTGTGCCCATTGGTCGCAAATATTGTTCTAAACTTCATTTTCAGGTAAATTAATACAAAACCAGATGTCATCGGACCTGTGAGGTGATTGTCTACAACCTTTGTGCAGATGTTTAACTAGTGGCGCGAGAATTGAAGACTGCGCAAATGAGTATTATAATATTATTTATTTTAATGTACATTATTCTGTACATTATCCTGTTTCATATTCAAGATGGTGGGGGACGGAGGAACCCCGCCTGATCACTCTGAGGAAAAGTATTATGTGGATGATAGAAGAATAGTGTCAACCGTCATTTGTGCCATTTGTGAAAATGTGTACCACGAAGCATACTTTAATAAATTGAAAAATGCTGTGAAGTTAAGTAAAGTCCTTGGAATATGTCCAACTCATCATGAGATGGACAGAACCTCAATTGAAGACGATAACATATTGAACGTGCAAGCTAGAAGAATAATTGCACAAGTCAAGTTATTAGAAAAAGAAAAAGCACAAGAGGAAATTTTAAAAAATGTGTCAATACAAGTAAGTAAAGAAAACATGGATAGAAACAATCTAACAATAGTGGGACATGAAGAAGATGATTATACAGTGATGAAAAGTGAAATAACTTTACTCAGCAAATTAGTCAGTGAACTTCGTAACAAAAACAGTGTTTAAAAGAACTTATTAAGGAAAAAAATAACACAATAGAAAGTTTGGAACAGCAAAAAAGTGCAAATGCAAACAAAACATATGCCCAAGCTATCAAAGAAAATGAGCCTATACTAAATCATGTAGCTTCGATTACAGTTTCAGCTAAAACACATGAAAACAAAAAGAAGACAGTTATAAAAAATTTATTGAGTGAAATAATTATTCCAGTTAGAAAAGTTCAAGAAAATAAAGACGGAACAGTCAGAATTGAATGTGCATGCAAAGATGACGTGGTGAAATTAGAGTATCAGCTAGCTGATAAGATAGGCAGAGACTAGAAGGTAAAACAGGAGACTATACAGAATCTAAGACTTAAAATTGTAGGTATCGACAATAACACAGGCTCATAAAAAAAATAAAAAGGTCTGTGCAGTTAACCAGACCTATGATTTCTCGTGTATTTTTCGATGCTGAATCCGAATTTGCAATAAAAAAATAGGGTCCAGCTACATATTTGGGAGTTTTCCATGAAAAACCTCATTTTTTTCCATTTTTTCATGGTTTTTCTTAGATTAAAAAAAATAAAGAGAAATTTAATTTTTTGACCTCAGAATCGAGTTCTACGGAAAAAAATACATCGAAAACCATGTTTCAAATTTTTTTTTAATGAAATTCCAACCCACCATACGTCAGTGAAAAGGCTGAAAACTGCGAAAGGTCAAAATTTGCTTTAAATTTGATTAAAATGACATCAAAAGACAACTCCCAGTAGGCGTAAGTGGTCAATAAACGTGATAAATTGACCATTTTTTCGAAATATCGACATTTTGGATACTGTTTTGAAGGTTTTCCACAACATGAATCATGAACCTTAAATTTTCTTCGACTCTTAATCATATAAGAAGACTTAAAACTTGTGTATAGCAATACTTATAAACTCCGTTATAGTATTTTCAGCTTATTTCAAGAAGTGCCTTATACTTTTAATGAGTTAGTGTAATTGAGTTTGTACATTTTTTTATAATACTTCACAACTTCGATAGTGAGGTGTTGGATACTAGATGTTAACGGTGTCTATGTGTCCTTTGGTCTTCCAAAAAAATATTCTAAATAAACTATGAAAGATGATGAGACAGCAGCATGGTCTAGTTACAAAGAGGTATCAACAAAGTTTTTGGGTAACACTAAAGACGTGGATTACAAAAATATTGTAAAAAGAATGGTACGCAATTTTGAAAAACTGGGCTGCCTAATGAACTTGAAACTTCATTTCCTTGATTCACATATTGATCAATTTCCTGAGAACAACGGGGACTTTAGTGAAGAGCAAGGAGAAAGGTTTCACCAAGACTTGAAGGAATTTGAACGCAGATTTCAAGGACGATGGGGTATAAATATGTTGGCAGATCACTGCTGGATGATGAAGAGAGAAACATCTTTAAAAAGAGGTTAAAAGCGTGTCAGAAATCCTTTACGGCGGTCGTTTGACGAAAAACGTACGCGTAAGCGTAAAACAATTTAAAACTTTATTTAGAATATTTTTTTGGTAGACAAAAGGACAAATAGAAATCGTTAACATCTAGTATTCAACACCTCACTATAGAAGTTGTGAAGTATTATAAAAAATTGTACAAACTCAATTACACTAACTCATTAAAAGTATAAGGCACTTCTTGAAATAAGCTGAAAATACTATAACGGAGTTTATAAGTATAGCTTTTTCCGTAGAACTCGATTCTGAGGTTAAAAAATTAAATATTTCTTTATTTTTTTTTAATCTAAGAAAAACCATGAAAAAATGGAGAAAAATGAGAGTTTTCATGGAAAACCCCTAATATGTAGCTGGACCCTATTTTTTTATTGCAAATTCGGATTCAGTGTCGAAAAATACACAAGAAATTATAAGTCTGGTTAACTGCACAGACCTTTTTATTTTTTTTTGTGGGCCTGTGTAATATGTCAGCTGAAGAATTGGAAGCGGACATTATAGAAAGAAATTTTAAACATAACAGTGAATTCTATTGCAGTGTCGAACATTTATATATGAATAACAAAACCAAAAAGCAAAGTGTTATTCTCAGAGTCCCAGATGATGTGTATAGTTATTTGAAAAATAATGATTTTAAGTATATGTAGGATATCAATGTATTCGTGCCTTTGATGATATAAACATTACATTGTTATAATTGTAGCAGAATCGGACATAGTGGGAAAAAATGTAATAACACAGCAGCATGTTTGAGATGTGCAGGTAATCACCAAACAAAGGATTGTGACAATACATTGCCAAATAAATGCGTGAATTGTTGCTTTGGCAACGATAAGTTTAAAGATAACAGAGATGTAAATCATATTACAACAGACACGGAGAGGTGTACCTATTTACAAATTATGATAAAAAAAAATTAACAATACAAATTATCCAACAAGACCAATAGTTCAACGTTTCCTTGGATACAATGGATATAATTATGACCATACCTCGGCAAAAACGGAAAATACAAATCGGCAGAAGACAACACTTATCAAGAATCAAACGCCTGCCTCAACATCAAAACAAACAGACAATATATGAACCTGACTACAGCTGCGTCATCGAAAACGAACTAGAATTCCAAGACATTCAGTCGTTGAATAACGCGGTTTGTGGTAGTAATTTCAATATATTATACATAAATGTAAGAGGTCTGAAAACTAACTTTAAAAATCTGGAAGTGTTCCTTGAAACGCTAATAATTAAACCTGACCTTATAGTATGTTCGGAATCCTGGTACTTGGAATTTTTTGAATATTACAGTTTGCCTAATTATAAAATATATTATAATAAGAGTAATGTTAATAAAGCGGATGGAGTGATAATTTATATAAATATTAATTTCTCGGAAACTACAAATAGAGACATTAAATAACGTCACATTTTTGAACACAAGTTTAACAACAAAGGATGGTAAAATATAAATATATCTTCTTTGTATAGATGTCATAATATTGAACAATTGAATTTTATACATGCAGTGAACGGCTATATTAAGTCTGGAAAACAATATGAAAATCAACTAATTATAGGTGATTTCAACATAGATTTAAAAAGTAATGACGAGGATTCTATTACATTCTTGAACAATTTTCTTGAAACAGGTTTTTTACCGCTGTTCACTGACATAACAAGACCAAGTAACAATAATCATAACACGGGTTCATGTATTGATAATGTATTTCTGAAATCAAAAGACATAACAGCTAAAGCATATAAACTTAATAGTCTTTTCACAGACCATTATCCACTCTTTGTTTCCTTAGCAGTTGAAAAATGTAATGCAAATTAGAACTCAAATAAAACATATATAGATTACAAAATAATACCTAAAGAATGTAAAAAAGTGTATTGGAACCAATTAAGTAATATTGAAGACCCAGAACGAGCTATTGACTTAAAGTAACTAAAATTAAAGAAATTATATCTTTATCTACAAAATTGAAAACGAACAATAAAAGATCTCCAAGAAGTTTGTGGATTACTAGGGGCATAATACAATCATGTTTAAATAAGGAAAAATTGTACAAAAAACTAAAAGAGAATCCTAAAGATAGTGAATTAAAAATAAAGTATAAAAATTACGTCAAAAACTTGAATAAAGTAATATCAATAACCAAACATACTTATGAGCTAAATGAAATACAAAAGAATCAAAATAACAACAAAAAACTATGGGATTGGGTTAAAGAAAAGATTAATAAGAAAAAGGTTGAAAAAAATAGTAATTATACTTACATAGAGGAAAATGGAGAAAAAATACAGAATACCAAAGATATTGCTAACACTTACAATGAATTTTTTGGCATGATAGGACCAGATCTGGCTAGAAAAATTGTTAAACCCACTGGTTTGCAAGTGAAAGATGTAAGTCGAAATAATCGAACAATCTTTTTGAAACCAACAAAGAAAAAATTGTATCTAATATGAGAAATAAGACAGGTGGTGTAGATGGAATTAGTATAAGCGTGCTTAAAGCTATAATTAAATACATAAAGTTTCCATTGAAACATATATTTAATTCGTGTATTTTGACGGGTACTTGGCCAAAGGCGTTGAAGTTTGCCGAAATTGTATCTATTTTTAAATGAGGTAACAAACATCATGTCACAAATTATAGACCAATATCTTTGATTTCCCATATAGCTAAAATATTAGAAAATATTGTTCATATAAGGTTGATAAATTTCCTGGATGAATGCAAAATTTTATCTAAAAATCAATTTGGATTCAGGAAGAATAGAGGAACCAAGGATGCGTTAGGATTTATATCTAAATTTATATACAATAACTTAAATAACAGTTTACCGACAATAGTGACATTCCTTGATTTCGCCAAGGCTTTTGATACTGTAAACCATGATATTTTGTTGAATAAACTAGACAGATGTGGTATTAGAGGAATAACGCTTAGATTATTAAAAAATTATCTCGCAGATAGAGAAAAAACAGTTAAAATAAAACATATAAAAGCAAAAGTTTCCCGATAAGTACAGGTGTACCGCAAGGAACAATACTCGGTCCATTACTGTTTATTGTATACCTAAATGAATTCATGAGCATATTGCCTGAAAACTGCATTATCTCGTATGCAGATGATACAGTTATTCTAAGTACAGATGTTAACTGGCAAAAAGCAGAAGAAAAAATGAACAAATATTTATATGAAGTGCACAACTGGATTGCACTAAATGAATTATCGTTAAATATATCTAAAACAGTATATATGCTCAAGAAT
>UELU01142166.1:0-15546 GCA_900490025.1 Megastigmus dorsalis
ATCGTAGCTTGATAAGTGTGTTAATTAACTTCCTCTAGGAATAAGATTCTGTTTCGTACCTATGATCTTATACGATTCAGCTTTAAAGTTCAGACAATGTCTTGTCAGAAATGAAATACCGCAGTGCAAAATTCTTGATGAATTCTGAAGTTTTGTAAGGCCGAATAGCAGGTGTACATACCGAATAGCTTTACACATACATTGTTTTATCGCACTTGATGAACAAAGCGCTATTATTAACCTAAGGTTTTGCATTCGTTACGTATAATTTTGTATCTAAATTTACGTAGTAAATTTAATATTAAATTTATCTTTCTACACTTTAAGCAGACCCCAAAATTTTCTAAATCTCCAGAACTTAACAAAACTAGATTTTTTAATTAAAAAATTTAAGCTTTTACCTACTTAGATCTTTAATACTGTTCATTGCAAGATTTAGTATTTTTTATCAATAAGTATTGAAATGATTTCTGTCGACTATTAAAATGATTGAATGAGTTTTATGATATAAATAAGCTATCCAGCATTTTTCAAAAAGGAAGCAAAAATCCATGTTTGGTGTAAGCTAGCTCAGCTAGTTGTTCAATTGTCTCTGTCCCTCCGCGCTCGGTGCAAGCGTACGCGCGACCGCGAGCGACGAGGTGCACTCCCCAGCTCTTCGCGCTGCTCCATTCCACCTTTCGCCGCCGATACTACCGTCCGCTATAGCCGCCCGCTGATTGGCTTATCTTCTTAACTTTTAACAATTAATAACTCGGAAACTACTTGTCGGATCGAAAAACGAGAAATATAAGTTGCTCTTAGAATTATGAGATCTATCGAAAGGTATATGTCCTGTTATCCGAAATTAATCCATCCTGTATATAAAATCAATAATAATTAAAGAAACAATATTGTAAAGTTTTATAATTAAGTTAAAAAAATTACTATAAATTTAAAAAATTAAGTTATATAACGATATAAATCCCAGATGCACAATGAAATATTTTTATTTTCACAAACAATTCTATTGCTCTGATAAACTTACAAATTGCTAATGCAAACAATAGACCCTTGATGTTCCATGGTATATAAAACAATTATATAATGCGCCTCGTCCAGAATGCCACGTTCACAATTTTATAAAATATCTTTAATCTTAATAAATAACTATGAACATACTTGGTGGCCCGTCTACAGGCAATTTCTGGTGCTTTATATTATTATTATTATAATCCTCACTTTTGTTCTTTAATATTTAAATATAAGTAATTGAAAGAAATTTAAATCATCCATGTACTTCATAAAAAAATAGGAGAATATATTTAAATATTGTCTTCCTTTTGCTTAACATCTTTTGCAAGTTTTGAGAATAATAACAATTAAATATTATTTTCGATTTACATGAAGATACATCAGTGCAGTTTAAATATAACATATAGTTTCGTTTCAATTCACATTTCTATTGGAAAATACGGCACATCAGAATTCGGTTATAAAGGGCCATAACTTAGAGTCTGGCTGGATATGAGATAACTCACAAAAGCCCATTTTTCTTTCAACTTTAAAGAAGTTTATTTTTGCGATTTACATGGAAATTGTTTGAAAATATTGTAATCGGATAAGGAATATTGACAAATTGTAACCTAACATTTTAAAAGAATATGCACAACATAAATCAAAAAAGAAATTCGTTTTAAAGTTGGGAGAAAATGGGCGTTTGTATGCTAACTCCTTCAGAAATAGATTGTGATGTCTCCTTTTTCAATTGGGTTCTAAATAATAAATTTTTTTCTCGTAGCCGACTGTATTATGTAGACCACATGAGATACATCTGAAAAATAAAAAAAAATATACCCCATCAATATATACAAATTTACGATTACAGTTAATTAAAAGATTTCATACTGCTAGGTATGATAAGTAAAGAATATATATATAAATCCGAGTGACGTTAGTCCACCGATAAATTGCCTTTAGATGGGCCACCAAGTATGTTCATAGTTATTTATTAAGATTAAAGATATTTTATAAAATTGTGAAAGTGTCATTCTGGACGAGGCGCATTATATTCGCAACTGTTTGCAGCTCCTAATATTAGAACTGTGGCAGTTTGCTCTGCTTTCTTAACACAACAATGGGAGAGAAAGTGAAAACTAAATGTCAAAAGGAGTCAATTAAGTGTTTTATATACCATGGAACATCAAGGGACATAAGTGAAAAAAAGTTATCCAAATTTGATGTTATAATAATTGCATACAATCTGATTGCACAAGAGTATGAGCTTTATGTTGTACCCAAGAAGAATAAGGATTCAAGGTTATTCAAGATAATAATTTATGATTAAAGTAACATCTTTTATTTTAAAGTTAATAAAGAAGCATCCGATTTTTACGAATAGAGATGCCAGATAAGCTATCGAAGCTACTAAAGGTGTTAGCAATTGTTAACACCTGTGGTAGCTTTGATAACTTATCTGGCATCGCTATTCTTAATAAGGCACCACACCCAAGTTAAAACTCATTTCATTTTGGTCTTATATTGAGACAGCGGTAGATGTATTTGTTATCCAGCATTCATAAACTTAATGGTAAACAAGGAAGATATTGAGCTTCAAAGAAATAGTCCTTAAACTCAGCAGATTAATGCTGATGTAATCGATGAACTCTATAAATTAATATTAACCTTAGCATTTGCATTAATAAAATTATATAATGAACGAAAAATTAAAATTTATATTGTGTTTTTACGAATTAAAAAATAGAATTACGTGGCTATTTATCGCATGATTTCACAACTTTCTACTGTTTACATTAGAAATTTGTAAGTTCATCAGTGCAATAGAATTGTTTGTGAAAATAAAAATATTTCATTGTGTACCTGAGATTTATATCGTTATATAATTTATGTGATATTAAAATTGATCAATCATAATAGTATTCTTACATTTTTCTAAATTTATAGTAATTTTTTAACTTAATTATAAAACTTTACAATATCGTTTCTTTAATCATTATTGATAAATTTCTACTCGAAATTAGCGAACTATCACTCTCACAACAAAGAGTAGTTAGTTTAGCGTTAGTTCCTACTTAAGCCTGAGAATCTCTTTATCTCTTTTGGAAAGTTATGGGGTGGGGCATCGCATTTTTTTGTTCCTGGCATAGGTGCACACAGCAGGTAATTCCTGCGATACGTGGTACAGTATAGGTAATGCTAAAACCTCTCGAAATTTTGAATGTATACTTATTTTATGTAATGGAATTATAAGGTCTCAAGTGTTATGGCTTTTAAGATTATCGTGTCATGGGGTTATTGAATTATAGGCTTATGGAGCCTTTATAAACAAACTTTTTATATTTGAGATACAGTTACGCACTAAGGCCCATGCAGTGGATAGGAATTTTGTGAATAAATTGAGATTTTTTGATTTATATAACTCAATAATTTTTTTATTCCTATAGAAATATATATATATTATATACATTTTTCCTATACATATGACTGAATTTTATTATTCGTGACGTATTTAATTCCTTTTTTTTTTAAATGATATACGCGCCAATGCGTGATGGTTGCTGTGTCGCCGACGTCCGCAGTGTACGATGCGCGTGCAGTGTATATTACGCGCTGATGTGAAAAACTCAATGAAGAGTAGCTGGTGCACCGAGAAAGCACAATACTTTCTCAGCTAGCAGCGAGAGACTCTCTAAATATTAACTTATTATTCATAAGTCCCTTCATGACTGCGCAATGGGTCGTGAAGGAGTTATATATTTATCCTCTGTACTCGAGGTTTGTCAAGAAAGCGCACAGCTTTCAAGATTTGCTCGAATACAGCGCTCGTAAAAGCACACTTGTTATATACACTCACGAGTTCGTTACCGCTTGTAATAAGCGAGCAACTTATCGAGAGAGCCTCGGGGTAGGAAGAAAAGCAAAAGGTCAATGTGATTTTGGAGGATACGAAGGTTTATTTGATCGGAGAGAGCAGGTACAAGAGTGCGTGATTAGTCTGAATTCGGCCGTGTTATATAATCTCCTCGGCTATGTTTCTACTTCCCTTTTTCCTTTGTTCCTCGTACATGTGTCTGTCCGTTTGAATGTGCGCACTTGATTAGGCGGTCGCATTCCTTCTGTCTCGCCCGAATTATATTATACATCGTTTGATTTGCACTTACATTTCTAATTTATTAAGATTTTTTTAATGCGATTACTATGATTATTATAACCTATCAATAATCGATTTTTACGAGTGTCGAAAAGAACTGCTTTCATACAGATTTAATATTTATAACTATTATTCAATAAATGTATTTATACAATAAAGTATGATTATATTTCATCTACGACAAAATAATGATTGATTTTATTTCTAACTTATGGAATCCAGTGTATGTGTTATCATTCCAATTATAACACTGAATTGTTTGCATTATTATTAAAACAATATTAAATATGTATCAATCAAGCAATAATTAAATTTACTATAGCATTTCAACTAAATGTTTAAATCATAAATATATTAAGTTTTATTTTACTAACGCTTATGAGTGTTACAAACTACAAAACAAAAATCCATTTTTATGTTGTGCATTTTTCTTCAAACGATAAAAGTGCGTTACGAATTTTGGAATTTCGAAATTTTTAATGCATAACATTATTCGGTAAAGCCTAAAGAATGTTTCGATAAAGTTTCAGGCCAAAATGTTTAATAGATCAAAACATATGAGTGTTTTCGTTGTTTATGTATTGGCGCGCGAGCGTCGTGGGTATTGTCACGTATTCGTAACATTTCGGCACGTGTATAATGTATCGCTTTGTTCGTGCGAAAAACGTCACATAAACTAAATAATATAAAAGAATAATAAGAAAAAAGCACACACACGCACAACACACGTAGCAGTAGTTGCCCGAACTAAAAATGATGCGTAAATGTTAAGGCTTCTTGCTCTCGGACAAGACTGAAGAAATCGGCCTGCACAAACAACGCCGTTGCCTGGCCCTCTGTTCCAACCGCCGAAAATATGTAAACATTTACATTTTTTTATCTCGTACAATGACACCTCTGAAATTGGGGCTTAGGCAAAAGTAAAAACATGTGTCCAGTACATATAATAAAGCACTGCAACTGATGTCGCCAACGGATCACGGCTGCTTCGGTACGAGGTTCTAGGAAATTTTACAACCTCAAGAGGAAAAAAAGGATACGGTTACGATTAAGATAAGATTGAAAATAAAGCACAAGAATTTTTATTGCTTTTTAAACTATATATGACATAAATAATATTTAAAAAATTTATTAAATCACTCTCTATACTACATACAATAAAAGAGTAATAAAAATATTTGCATATTATACATACATACATTTTTTTACATTGATAATTTCCCCGACTTATCGTTTAAAGCCAAAAGGCAGCGAGACATTTGGCGTGATGTAACGTTTTTTTTTTTCAAAACTACCGCCCAAGATTTGATCTCATCTTTTGTAACAACGTCGTGCGCAGGCGTACGTCTTATCGCTTTAAAGTTGAGTACAATATCGTCTTGATTCATTGTTTCATCGTCAATGCTAATGTTATCGCGATCAAAAACACGTACGATCAGCTCCTTTATACTGTTAAAATTTATTTTTAAAGAATTTAAATAATTCAAACATATACCTTTTACTTTAGACATTTCGAAACTGTACCCAGTAGACGGTACTAATCCCTTAAAGCCATAAAACTTTGGCCCCCCGGAAACAAAAGTTTCTATGTACGCGTCGGGCCCATAGCACTTAAGCTCATCGGTCATGTCACCCAGCAGAGTGCCCAATGCATGCCTGTATTCGTTTTTTGAGCGTTCGTCGCATATAAATACGCAAGAATCGGTATCGAAATAAATTACTCGCGAACCTAATTTTTCTAAATATGTGTATAGTTTAAGACGAGCCTGCACAGTGGTATAAGCGGCGATCACAACATTTGTATTAGGAGCCGGCTCCACGGCCTCATCCCTAAATTGCCAATTGGCATATAAAACATCGTCATTGACGGGCAGTAAGTCGAACACTTCTTTTTCAGGGCTGACTAACAGTTTAAGCAGAGACTCTCGAGTTTTTATTATTTCCGTCTACTTCAAGTTGATACGTTGACCGAATTTATCCCAAAAAGAATTTAAACACAGTTTTGTAACGGCGCGTAAGCCTGAATTTTTTTTCTATCTTATCGCGCTGTAGTTTAATACCCTCGTCCCGCTCGTACTCGTATAAATATTTCTCTTTGGCACTCTCGTCGGTGCAAGATGACGGCCAGCCGCTCGCTTGCTGTTTTATCTGAAGAAACGAATTATCTTACAAAAAGGATAGGAAAGGCGAAACCACCTATTCTACCCGGCAGGTCGGTTGAGCTAGGGTACACGGCCTCCAACACTGGCTGACTACCTCACTAGCTTATCCGAGCGCTGTCTGGTCGGCTTCCCGGGGTCCTATCTATATCCTACAGACTGCTTTTCTGGTCCCGTCTTGGCCCTCGCCACCTAGCGGTCGGATGGGCGAACTACTGCGCGCGATATATTCCCTATATCTGCTTGTGACGTTCCGTCACACATCTTGACGCGTCTCGAAATCATAGAAAATAAATAAACATTTTTTTATTCGATCGAGCTGAATCTGTGCTACGTTTATTGGTTGCATATAACATAACTCATTGACGCTATGCCGAGACATACAATATTTACACCAATTAATGCCACACTCGTGCGGTCCGCGAAATCTGTTTGTGACTTTCGAACATCTTTCGCACACTTTAACTATGTCGCACAATTTTTTATTTTTTTTCTTGTAAGACCCGTCTCGTTTATGATTGTCAAAACATCGATTACCGTAAAAATTCCTATTACAATCGAAGCATTTAATAATTTCAACGTTTTCAGAATTACAGGCGGGTGAAACAAAACAACTGCCCCTTTATCGAACACAACTATAGCTATAAAATAAATCAAGTAATAAGCCTGAAATTTTTCAAGCTCGTAGAAGCCGCAGCCGTTTCGGAGTATGCGTACGTTAGCTTCATGCACGAGTCTTTCGGCCCGTTCTTTTTGTAACTTGCGTCTACCATCCCGAATACCTCCCCAAACGTGCCGTGTCTCTGGCGAAGCATTATTGCGTAAGGCCTAAAGAATGTTTCGATAAAGTGCACGCAGCAAGCACAAGTTGTCGTCGTTTCTTATCGAAGCCATTGATCTACGCGTTACGGCATCGACTGTTAAATTTCTAGTTCGCCGCCGCGCGCCTGATCTGACAGGCATTTCGATAATCATTGTTTTTAAAATAAAAGTATCATCGATGCTAAAATTCTCATTGCTCTGCGTCAAACTGTTAATCAAGCACCAGAGATCTTCGTAGAAGAATGTTCTTACAGGTCTTAACGAAATACCGCCCGCGCTATGCGTGAAATTCGCGCTGCTAATACTTACGCCGATTAAATCATTTTCATCACGTGGAATCGTAGTTAAACACGCGTAAATATCCCTAATAGCACTTTCTAGCCATATTATGGGATTGACGCGCTCCGTAGGTGGCTCGTTTATTTGCATAATTGTGCTTTTACCTGTCATCCGCAACCTTTGAATAAACGACTCGGATTCTTCCACGATCGTAAAGTGTTCGCCTGCTGGCCTTATGTCGTTGTCGGGGATCGTAGGCTCGGCGCCCCCGCCTCCGCCTCCTATCTGCATGACTTCATCACCGTCGCCCATATCAGTTTCGGTAGATGGATGGTTGTGATGGTTCGAAGCTGGCTGCGACAAAATCGTCCGAGAGGGGGGCAGCGATGGACATGTGGAGGATGAGGTGTCTGTATCCATACTGGACAACACATCGTCTTGTTGGTCAGCTGTAATTATTAAAAAAACTATTTAACTAATTATCGGATAAATATTTTTTTTTTTCAAACTAATAAAAGGTATTGTTTTTACTTTAAAAAAAACATCCCTCTGACTTGCCGTCGAAACTCTCGTGTATACGATCTAGAAGATCGGCTAATTCGGCATACGGCAGGTTACATAATAGAGAATTTTCATCAAGAGCTTGATCGTGAAACCACCGTAATTCTTGCGCTCGGCGCACGTACATGATTCTACGAACGTATACAGCCAAGTTTCCGCTGTTATCGATATCCGACATATCGAGTCCGGAATCACTCGCGAGTCTTCTTCGAATTATTTTTTAAAACAAAAAAAAATAAACAATTTTATTTAAGAAATAATAAATTTGTAAAAACTTACGTTCGTTAACGCGACTCACGAACCGCATTCTTATCTCTTTCTCGATCTCTCGCAGGACTGTTTAGATGAATTCAGATTTCGCTCAGGTATATTTCCAGACGAGTCTAACCACTACGCGTACGTACCGAAAATATTCAAGTTCCGTTAAAAAAAACGGAGGGCGTGAGCGAATAAAACAAATAGGCATCATACGATTATACTTAGTTACACGTCAGCAATGGTAAAGTTAACATCGTGTATCAAACGCTTCTCGAAAAAACATCTGAGTTTTTAGGGCACTCTTTGTCATACGAACGGGCACCAGCGCAAAGTTTTGGTCCGGACGGCGGACAAACCGCTCGTCAGATGCCTATGCGAGTGCACCTTGAACGTTTTACGCGGCGTAATCAAGCTCAAGGATACGGAAAAGAGACGGTTGAAGAAACATAGACACGTGTTACGTAGATTAATCGGTAAAAAAACAACACATGTTTGGAAGCACAAAAAATACATATTGATACAAAACGGTGGCGGCTTTTTGCCAATATTATTAGCACGTGTAATAGGCGCGCCCTTTTCAAAACTTTTCGGCGCACAGCGATAAAATGGAGCGAGCGCGCAAGATGATAATCGTATCCGAGGAAACGCTTCAACGTATGCAGCAGCAAGCTGAAAGTAGTAGCTCGAGTGAAAAAACGATACAGACTTTCGGCGGCGGAGACAACTTGTCCACGCTCGACGCGCAGATGTACGAGATTCTTCACTCGAAAGAATCACCGATGAACGAGAAAAGTGTCTAAATTATTTGCAAGTGTTGCGACGCTATCTTTTTTTCAAAGACAACGATCGCACTAACGAAGCATTGCACGAGCTCGAGGAGATCGACGAGTCATTTACACCTCTTAGCGAAGAAGCGATACTCAAGAGCGTACCTAAAATATATCTCGCCAAAGCGCGTATTTTACTTCGACACTGCCGGACAGCGGCACCCGATCGACTCAAGTGGGACAACACTGGGTCAGTAAGCATAGACGGCAGAGTCATCGACCGCTCCAATATAGCTGAATTATTAAACGATGTAGTTCGAAAAAACAAAACCGAGCACGATGTTCCCGTAGGCCACGTAGAATTTGCAAAATTTATCAAAACCACCCAAACACCGAGCAAGTTGATTGGAAACGTACAAGTTTTGAAAATAGCGCAAATACTGACTGCGCCTATAAATACGACCAAGAGGCGTCTCGATCGACACACAGAGACGAGGGCCTCATCGTCATTGAGAGAAAAGTGGCTTAAACTCAACATTTCAAAAATGGCGTACGAAAAACAATATTACGACGCGTCTCGCGAAACGGTTTACGCGGCTACGCGAAATTTGATTCGCGTCAATAGAAAAGGTAAAGCTGTGAGTAATGAGAGAGAGAAAGAGAAAATTTACGAATGGCTCAGTAATCAAGACGCGTACACGCTTCACCGACAGATCAAACGAATTTTTCCCAGATTACGCTACAACGTCACAAATATCGACGCCGTTTGGGAAGGCGACTTAATTTAACTGACGACGATAAAAGAATACAACGACGGCTACTGTTACGTGCTAGCAGTCGTCGACGTCCTCGGTAAATATGCGTGGGTCGAGCCTCTTCACGATAAGAGCGCAACAACAGTCGCAACGGCCTTTAAAAAGATTCTCGAACGTTCCAAAGGTCGAAAGCAGCTGTGTTTACAAACTGACAAAGGTAAGGAATTTGTCGGCTCAGCTTTTCAAGACGTACTGAAGAAACACGGTATACAATTTAGAAGCGCGCGAAATCCCGATATCAAGGCCGCTGTCGTGGAACGACTCAACAGAACGATTCGAGAACGTATGTGGCGATACTTTTCGCATAAAAATACAAAACGTTACATCAATATAGCGCAGAATATTATTCACGCATACAATCATACACTGCATAGCGGTATCAAGATGAAACCTGCAGACGTCAATCTGTACAATGCCGTCGAAGCTAGAAAGAATTTGGAAAAAAGAGCCCTCGGTCAAAAAGTTAACAAAAATATAAAAAAGACACCTAAATACAAGGTGGGCGACTACGTACGCATCAGTCGCACGAAAAATACCTTTGAGCGTGGTTATGATAAAAATTTTAGCTAAGAGATATTTAAAATTTACAGATTCTTACGCCGATTTACGCCGCGTCAACATCTATATACTTATGTTTTGCAAGACTTGAACGACGAGATTATCGACGGTTTTTTCTACACAGAGGAGCTGGGCATCGTGGGTAAAAAACGTCTAGCGGGTGACCAGGAAGAGAGCGTTATTCGCACAAGCGGGCGTGGTGCCAGCAAACAAGTCCTCGTAAAGTGGGTGGGATATCCGGACAAATTCAATTCGTGGGTAGAAGCGAGTGAATTGAACAAAATTTGTAAAGAGACAATGGATAATCAAGATGAGTTTTACATCGTTTTACCAAGTAACAGCAGCATGATGTACTTTGCAGATAACGCGACTGCCTGCTTCACCACACACTTGCAACGCGAGATAAAGTTGCACGGCCAGTGGAGCGTTGACCTCGATGAAATTCACGTGCCCTGTACATTTGTACACATTCAAGAGGCCGAGGCGTCTTATACTTTTGAATCCGAGCACGAGAATGAAATCACTCGAAACGTGTGTCATATTCCAAGCGGTGTTTACAAAACGTTGGAGCAGCTCGCCAACGAAATAAACAGAGTCAACGATAATTACGCGCATCAGATGATCGAACCGCTGAAATCTCGTAAGGGCGACTACGTTATACATAGAAAATGCGACTGCGAGCAGTCTCACTCCACAATTTTAAATGAAAAAATTCGACACATATTTGGGTTCGACGACCCGAGGCACGAAAAAAAATTTACGACGTCCCACGAGGGTCCACGGGTCATCGAGGGCAGTCGACCTGCTTCGCTCGCTCGAGCGATACCCGATGAGCTGTACATTTACACAGACATATGCGAGCCGACAGTTCTAAATATCAATTTGGCTCTAACGTCGTGCGTCACTTTGCACCGATTCACTACATACCGCTTCTGTATCACAACTTCCACGATGTCATTATAGATATAAGAGATGAA
The DNA here is from genome assembly GCA_900490025.1 of Megastigmus dorsalis. Classification (NCBI taxonomy): domain Eukaryota; kingdom Metazoa; phylum Arthropoda; class Insecta; order Hymenoptera; family Megastigmidae; genus Megastigmus; species Megastigmus dorsalis. The sequence continues at coordinate 11,347 of UELU01142166.1, forward strand.
CGAGGCCGGCGCATCCCATTCGAATACGGATCTTTGACGGTTACACTTTATTTTAGGCGAAATCGCTAAGCAGCCGGCCTGTAAAATGAGTCATTACATTCGATATTACGAGGATCAGATAGGTGGCGGCGTTGTGAAAAACGTTTTCACCGGTTCATCTTTTCAAAGAGGTCGAGGTGTGGGGGCGAGGTTAGGTGGCTTATTTCGCAGAATACTGCCGTACATTGCGAGTGGTGCTAAAACTGTGGGAAAAGAAGTCGTACGCACAGGTATAAACGTTTTGGATGACGTACGCGCTGGATCTAATTTCAAAGAGGCCGTAAAAACGCGCACTCGCGAGTCTGGGAAAAAATTGAAGAGGAAGGCGGTTGACAAAATCGCAGATATAATGAAAGGTTCCGGATATAAATCACGTACACGCAAGCGCAGCCGTCAGTCGAAAAAGACACGCGTATCAGTTCGAACGGTCGCAGCGCGCAAGAAAAATAAACACGGGCGTACAGTGAGAAAGAAGCAGCATACAGTGAGAAAGAAGAAACCAAGTTTTAGAAGCGTCGAAGACATATTTGGCCCTAAATAATATGGCTTCTTTATACTCCCATTCTTCGGAATGCATGTCCAGCGAGCTGGATCTCTTTTCGCTGCCGGCCACGCAGACATCTATCGAAAACAGTATCTTTTTACATTACAAGCCTGTGTCTTCGCTCAGCGATGAGGGTGACCGACCTATATAATTCGTCATTCCTAGTGCAAGCGAGCATTATTTAGATCTCGCGCACACTATGTTATATATTCAGACAAGAATTATACCAGCGGATACAGAAGCGGAAAATACCAAAGTTGCGCCGATTAATAATTTTCTGCACTCTATTTTTAATCAAGTCGACGTTTTATTGAACCAAAAGCTTGTTTCGCCGCCTAATAACGCTTATCCGTACCGAACGTACATTGAATCACTGCTGAATTACTCGCCCGCAGCTAAAACATCGCACTTGACAACGAGTCTTTGGTACGATGATACACTGGAAGCCTTCGAAGCAGCACCGCAAAATCGAGCCACAGGCAAAAATCTCGGCTGTGAACAACGACAATATTTCACTCTAGGGGGCAAGATGTTCGATATGATTGGTCATCTGCATTGCGATATATTCAATCAAGACAAGATGCTGCTCAACGGCGTAGAGATAAGAGTTCGTATTATACGTAGCAAGGATGCATTCTGTTTGATGGATGACTCTGACGCCGGCAAATTCAGTGTAAGCATTAAGGAAGCGACATTCTCGTGCGGCGTGTAAAAATCAGTCCGGGCGTTTTACTAGCGCACGCACACGCGTTGGCCAAGACGACAGCCAAGTATCCGATTACACGTGTCGAGGTTTAGTCGTTTACCATGCACACAGGCATACTCGGCGATACTCTGGATAACATCATTCTTGGTCAGCTGTCGAAAAGAATCATTATTGGATTCGTCGATAACAAAGCGTTCAATGGAAATCGCAAATTTAATCCGTTTAATTTTCAACATTTTTCTATAAACTTTCTGTCTCTGTACGTAGATGGTACGCAAGTGCCGAGTAAACCGCTACAGCCTCGTTTCACGGGGACCAATAATTTATACGTTGATGCTTTTCGTACGCTATTTTCGGGCACCGGGATTCACTTTCTCAACGAAGGTAATGGAATTAATCGTTTCAATTATTCAAAAGGATTCTTTTTGACTGCTTTTGATCTTACTCCAGACTTGTCGGCGCATTGCGGATCGCATTGGAATCTCGTGCGTTCGGGCAGCATACGTATAGAGGTACGCTTTGAAGAAGCTCTGCAGAGCACGATAAACTGCATTGTTTATGCAGAGTACGATAACGTGCTGGAGATCGACTCGAGCAGACGATGGTGGGGGTAAGGGCAGATATATACATGATGCTTGGTGAGCAAGCCGCCACTCAGTAATCGTTCGCCCCTTGCATTTCATCATGGGCTTCGTCATTGACATACACGGTTTTCGCGACGCGAAAAAAAAGTTTTTACCGAAAGAAGTTGCGGTAGTGTCTCTTTAAGAACGTGTGGTCGGTCATTGGGTTGTGTCACGGCCGTGTGTTTTCTCGAAATTGCCGCGCGATGTGCAACAAACCAATAATTATTGCACACACGAGGTACACGGATTTGAATGGTACGATGGACAAGTATCGCTTGTAAAAATACAATATCTGCTGCGCGTTATTGTTAAAAGTGCGACAAGAATTTATGTGCGCAGTTGTGGAAAAGCAAGTTTTGTAGAAGCAGTGACGGGGCGACGCGTGATAAATATTGAAAAATATCAAGCGCCAACGTTTCAAAAGCTTGAACAATCATTCCCGGATGTATGCGTGCGTATTGCACATGCGCAATCAAATTTTATGTATAAAAAAGATTTTTGTTTGCTGCGACGGGCACAAAAAATAAGAAAGTAGGTGTATACACTTGTGTTGGAAGATTGGAAGAGCGTACCATTTATAAATACCGAGATATTCTATCAATCGATTTTGATGAGCGCAGTGTGAGTTTCGACGAAGCGGGTACTGGCTCCGTTGACGAACTCGATGATATCGAATTTGAGCCGAGTGAAACAGCAACTGCTGAGGACGACGATGATGACGACGACGACGACGATTTTTACGCTATTGGGAGCCCTGTAGCGGTTAAAAATGAACACGCAGAAGATAATGCGAGCACTCCAGGGAATCAAGACAAGTGCAGTAGATGTTTATCCGACTGACCATATACCTAAAATTTTAAGTTTGCCTGCTGCCATAATCGCGAACATTGATTCATTGGCTAAACGGGGATCGCACTGGATTGCAACTTTCATAGATAAAAAAAACCAATGGAACTTATTTTGACAGCTACGGAGTCTCGCCCTACTGTGAAGTCCTAACTCTCACTATAGGACTAGTATAATCTAGGTAGGCTAGTGCTCTACCGAGATTCTTGATTCTTGTATTTTGGATTTATTTAAAAAGGTTTTAAATTGGAAATTTGAGAGATTGTACTTACGGTGGGTTCGTTGACATCGGGAAATGGTTGTTGAAGTAAACAGGATTTTCTCACTTTTGTATAAGTTTAAAATAATATACAGTTTATTTAAAATCGAATGTTGAATTATAAAAGTTCGGTTGAAAAATACAAAAATACAATGAGTTAAAAAATAGAATGTATGTTTAAAACAGTAGAGAAATATAATTGAACATCTGTGGAGCTCGGAGCGTCGCGACAGATGGATCTGGGGAGCACGGAGCTTCGCTGCAAGATCGAGTACCGGACTGTGATAGCCTGTAACTGGCTTTTGTTGTGCTACTTTTTCCCTTATACAGGTTTACAAATGTGTGTCGTTAATTAAATCATTATTGACGTGTATACGAATTATAAGTAGATTGCTTGTTTTGAAAGAGAGACGAAAATGCATCGTATGCATTTCGCAAATTTATCGTTGGTATTTTCGATTGACCATTGATCCAGTTTTTTGAACATAAAAGATACGTCGTACGACGTAACACCTGGGGGGCCGAGATGCTGCATATCGGTACGATATCAGCGTAAATTAGAAATGTTATCAATCGTGAATCGATTACATGAATATTGTACAACTTTATATACCCATAAAGAAAACGGTGCTTATAAATAAACCGGAATGTGTGATTTGATATTTGTAATTATTCTATTTATTCTATTTATCCTATTTGTCTAAAGGTTGATAGTTCTAAAGTATTTTGCTTATATATATGTGTGTTTGTGTGTTTTTGTAGAATGACATTTGAGGACTTTTGTTATTTAGAGTTGAATAAATATTTTTTTTGTTACTGTTTCTATTATTATTTTACTCGATGTCTAGAGAGAATATTTTTTTTTTGTTTGTTGATAAAGTTTATTTTTGAGGTAGATTTAGGATTGGTGGTCTTTCTGGTAAAGGGGGTAGATTTAGGATTGGTGGTCTTTCTGGTAGAGGGGGTGGTATAATTGCATGAGTTATGCTGGGCTTGTGTATTATTTTAATTTCCTGCAGTTCGGTTTCTTCGTAATTTCTTGTGTTTTTGGTCATAATGTTTTTTTTACGTTCCTTCGTGGAGATGTCCTTCAGCAGCTGTGTGACCGACGAGAAGATCGCTCCGAGGAGATGGATTGACCAGCCATAAATTGTATGTAATGTATAGCCTTGTATAACTG
>UELU01142169.1:0-15306 GCA_900490025.1 Megastigmus dorsalis
ATATATAAGTGTACTAGTGGTCGAACTATTCAAAAAAAGAGAAAATATTTATTATAACATTTTATATTAAAAGAATTCTTTATATATACTCCGTTAACTTTGGCTGTAACGTTCTCCTCACACTGATTTGGGTAAGAGAATACTTTATTGACTCTTAAATAAATAAATATAACGGACATTCGTTATAGCTATAAGCTAACTTCTAGAATATTTTTGAAATTCTTCTTTTAAAAAAAAGAATTCAAAAAGAATTCAAAAAGAATTCTTTATGAATTAAAAAAAAATATTTTTGCTTATTGGGATATGAACATACTTGGTGGCCCGTCTACAGGCAATTTCAGGTGCTGTATATTATTATTATTATAATCGTCATTATTTTCTTTAACATTTAGATGTCATAATTAATTTAAAGAAATTTAAACCATCCATGTACCTCATAAAAGTATAGAAGAATATATTTAAATATTGGATTCCTCTTCCTTAACATTTTTAAAAATGTTTCGACTTACTTATATAAATTTTGTGATAATAAGTGCGGGATAATTTTTCTTCATGGGAATCAGACAAATTATCATAATGAACCAAAGAAAGTATATGCTGCATAAATATATTTAGATAGTTTTGTGGTTTCCCTGTATTGGTATGTAAAGTTATAAAATTTTTAAAAGTAACTGAGTATATAAATTTTTAAGTTTCATTATATTTTTTTAATTACAAGAGAGTGTCAATATTAATAGTATTTGTCAATAAAGCATTACTGTTCAGTGATCTTAATGCATTTTAATGCTCTATTATTTAATACTTGGTTTCAATGCATAATATGTGTTCTGATTCGTATATGTTTAAAAGGTCTTTCAAAATTATTGCCAGAATATTTTAATTTTACAAAAGTAAGTTCATTCTCATATAAAAACATTTGAAAAATTTTGTACTACTAGGTATGAAATGTAAAGAGAATATACATCCGAGTGACGCTAGTCCAGCGATAAATTACCGGTAGACGGGCCACCAAGTATGTTCATATATTTATTTATTAAGATTAAAGATATTTTATAAAATTGTGAACGTGTCGTTCTGGGCGAGGCGCATTATATTCGCAACTGTTTGCAGGTCATAATATTAGAACTCTGGCTGTTTGCCCTGCTACAATATTAGGAAATAGAAGTTCAAACTAAATGTCGAAGGGGTCAATTAAGTGCTGTTATATACCATGGAACATTAAAGAATATTTTAAAGTTAATAATGAATCAATCCAATTTTTAAGAATAGAGATGCCAGATAAGCTATCAAAGCTACCAAAGGTGTTAACAATTGGCATCTCTATTATTAATAAGGCACCATTGCAAAGTTCATTTTATTATTTTGGTACTTATTAACAATTAATAATAACTATGTGAAATTAAGAATAAGAGTACTTGACAATTTCTGAATAGATCTCACAAATTTCATTGGTTTAGATTGGACATTGTAAATTGGGAAATTTATTTGAATATGTAAACAATGAAGAAAAAGAGTACTTAACAATTTCTGAAGTGATTTCACAAGTTTCTTTAGTTTAAATTGGCCATTAGAAATTGGAAAATTTATGTGAATAAATAAAGAAGCTATTTTATTTAATTGAAAACTCAAGTTTAATATTGCTTTACTAAATAATAAAAGACTACCGTGTAATAATATTTTATGATTATTAGAAAGAGAATGAATTTAATAAATATGATCTGGAAGAATATTACCAATTAAAAGTAGTATGAAAATTTTATTAGAAAAAAATTAAAATTGTAAACACAATCTGTTATAATTAAGAGAACTAAATTATTACATTTTTTTTAAAATCAACAAATTAAGAATGGTCTAATTATAGATACAGCGACTGTTTCATTTTATTTGATAGTAGGATTGGATTCATTTTATGTTTTGTAATTTATCAATCTGAAATGTTTTGTAATTTATCAATCTGAAAAGTTTTTTATTTTACAGCCATTTGGTAGAATACATATGAAATTGTGTTGGGGGATAACAAATCATACTTGCCAAGATTTTACCTTTTTAAAGGTAATTTTTTTAGAGTATATAGTACTTTCGAAATATGTAAAAAAAGTCGATTTTTCTAACCCAAGTTACCAGACTGCTACCGTAAGTATTGATCCAATATTAAAATACCGTTTTTATAGTCATTCGCTCGCGAGATGAAATTTTCTTATAAATCTACATTGTAACTTATATTACAATAATTACGATCGTTTGCAATAATTAGAAGACATTTTTAATAGAGGCTTAAGAAATTTTTGCAATGTATGATTTAAGCTTGTAGCACAAGAAGTGCGGTAATAAGTATAAAATTCGAGCTTGACTCATTAATATTAAAACCGAGATTAAAACAAATACAGTAAAATATCATTTTCTTTCATGATAGTTTATTATAAAACAGTAATCACAACTAACTAATTATAAATTTTTGTTACTAATTAATTAATAAAAATAGGAAAAATTAATTAATTAATTAATTAATTTAAATCTGCATGGTCTTAAATCAGTTTTTAATCGATACTAAATATTATCATTACTTTTAATTTTATGAATAAAGAATGTATTATTTTTTGTCTAATTTATAAATTCTTTCATTAAGTACACTGAAGCAAGATACAAAACAGGATATTTTAATGATTGACTGCCACTATTATTAAGAGACTGTAAAACCGATAAAAAAATTAGCAAATTATGCACCAAGGACGCAAAATGTATCATTCAGACGAGTGCGAGCTTTGAAAAAAGTAAATGAAAAATCGAAAAATTAAAAATAATAATTTACTATGAAAAAACAACGATAAAACTATTTAATTTACTAAAAAAATAATTAATTAAACATAGTGAATAAGTAAATACAATTTTAAAGAAAAAGTATAAATCAAGTATAAATAACAAATGTTATAAATAACAAACAAAATTATAGAAAACAAAAATCAATATAAACTTTTCTATGTGCTCACCTTTACGTATAAGTATTGATTGTCTGGCGCTTCATTACAAAATCTTAAAACGTCTTCTGCAGAAAAAATGTTTGATTTTTTTTTGTTACATAGTTGGCGAGTAATTAATATTTTTAAAATTTCAATTAGTTTTTTATAATTTCCAATATCGATTCCATAAAATTTATTGATTGCCAATCTCAATTTCGAATACTTTGACCCTAACGTCGCTGAAGTAAGTTTCTCTGACAATTCATTAAAATACACTACAAAAACTGCTTCAGCAAACGACGATGTATGTTTTGTTTTAAGCCAAGCTTTAAAATGATTGTATTCTTTAGTATACTCTTGATTTAATTTTTTTGACAAAGAGTCCATAGAAATCTCTTTTGCTTTCTCTAGTATTTCCAAAGATACTTTATCATTACCACCGGAGTCTTAGTCATTGCAATAATTTGACATTTTTAACTAGATAATAGCTAGTCACCAAAATTTATATTTTTAATCACACGCAAATAACGTACAACTAACTGATGCAAGATGCCAAGCATGACTGAACACGTTACATGCTTTGACTACAAAATTCTATAAAGAAAAGGATTGTACCAGTGAAGCGTGTTTTATTTTTACTTTAACTCGCCCTCTCTTTTTCTCTCTAATGCACTATCTCTCATAGCGGCATAGCGCAGTGCGCGCACTATAGCATACTGTGCATCATACTAAGCATTAGAAAGAGATAGCAATAGCAAGAGAAGTGAGCGAATTCTCTTCTGTTTTGTTTTGATTCTTATATTCGCACCAGTGTAAACCTTTTCGATCTCTTTCTTCTACACGTATTTCTTTCACAGTTTCAGCATTACAATTACTATTTTGCGGTCTCTATACGGGACGCACAAATTCATTTTACGGCCTGAGGATAAAAAAGTGTATTATTTTGGTTTAATTCGCAGATTTTTTTTAATTAAATTCACTAAAATAAGATGTGAAATAGCTCTTAAGCATCTGGAGTGATAAAATACTAATAACACAGGCACACAAAAAAAAAGTGTATAGACCCAGAGACTAGACCTATCATTTCTTATGTATTTTGTCGCGCTGAAACCGAATCCGAGCGCAAAATTGCTTCAGGACCCTTCATTTTTTTTAAATCGAGAAAAACCACCCAGAAAATCAGAAAATCGATCCTTATGGGGGCTTACAGTAGGTAAGGGTTCGGTGAAAAAGCTTAAAGTACCTGAAAATGACTTCAAATGTTATTTTTTATGTACTTTGAGGCGCTGAAGCCAAAACTGAAGTTTATTTTACTTGTACGTTCTTTAAATTTTGAAAATCTGGTGGAAAACCTAGAAAAATTGCTGAAAGTTATGAGGCTTCGCACTGAAAAGCTTGGGTTAATCAGGCAATGAATTTTTTTGTGAGTGTATCGCACATGATTTTTGTGTATTTTGACGCGCTGACACCGAATTCACGGTCTATATTACTTGTACGCCCTTAAAATTTTGAAAAAATGGTGTATAATCGTAAAAAATGCTAAAAAATCGTTAAAAAACATTAAATTTTGCGTGTAAGAGCGAAGTATTCTAGCAATACATTTTTTTGCAATTGTATTATACATGATTTTTGTGTATTTCAATGCATTTAATCTGACTCAGGTTACAAAACCTCTCCAGAGACCTTCATTTTTTTACGCCCGAAAAAAGAAAACAAGTCGGAATATACCCGCGTTAGGGCATTTGAAGCAAAAACTCACCTTTAGTTTTTCAAATTTTACAACATTAGTGTTTTAGAAAAAAAGGTTACAACATCGAAGGCTACACAATTTTCTTACACTTTCTTTCGTTTAATGAACTCTGCTGTTTTCAAACGACCTATGCAGCGGATTTTTCTTTCTTTTTGTGTCCTCGGCTTGGTTTCTCTTTTCAGCATCCAACAAAAATCTGCCATCATATTAACATCCCACTTTCCTTGGTAGCGGCGTTCCATTTCCGAGCCAGTCTGGCCAAAATCTGAAGATGACTGCTATTTCTGAATGACAAACACAGGTGGCCATTCCTCATGGACAAAAAGTACAATTAAATATGCAAATGTTTCTTCTGTGAGACACCAGTTTCTTCTGAAAATGTTACTGAAATGGGCGACGAACTTATGGACATTGACAACTCGTTAGCTGAAGAGGAAATGGAAATTGGTGAAAGTTCCATTGAGGATAGTTCAAACGAAAGTGAAGATGAGTACGTTCCAGCTGGCACCATAAGAAATTTAGGATTACCAAAAGATGGAGCTGAGTATCTAGCTTCAGTTTTGAAAAAAAAGAACTTGTTCTCAAAAGGAACCAAATCTTGTATTTATCGAAACAGAGAAAAGGAATTTCGAAAATTTCATGCTACAGATACAGTGCTCTCATTGACATATTCTATGGATGTGAAAGGAGTTATAAATAAATTAAAGCCTAATTGTTACAAAGCTGAAGAGTGGAGACTGTTTATTGACTCTTCCAAACGTAGCCTAAAAGCTGTTCTTCTGCATAATGGCAATACGTTTGCACCTATTCCAATTGTCCATTCGACTAAGCTAAAGAAAAGATATGAGAACTTAAAAATAGTTTTGGAAAAAATAAAATATGCAGAACGTAAGTGGAAAGTTTTCGGTGATCTTAAGATTATAACCATGCTTCTTGGACAGCACTCAGGTTTTACAAAATATCCATGTTTCTTATGTCTATGGAATAGTAGAGCTAGAGATAGTCACTACGTACAGCAGGCATGGCCGGAAAGAACAGGCTTTGATCCTGGATCGGAGAACATCATTCGCATACCTTTAGTTGATTCATCAGTTATTCTGCTTCCATCCCTTCACGTTAAATTAGGCCTCATGAGACAGTACGTTAAAGCTTTGAACAAAGATGGTGACTGCTTTCAATACTTAGAAGGAAAGTTTCCGGAAATAAGCAATGCTAAACTAAAAGAAGGCATTTTGACGATCCTCAAATCCGAACCATGTTTAACGATGATACGTTCGTTACAAAAATGACCAACAATGAAAAAGCAGCATGGATAGGTTTCAAAAAAGTTGCTCAGAACTTTTTGGGTAATCAGAAAAGTGAGGATTACCAGAACATTGTTAAGGAAATGTTGGAAAGTTACAAGCGATTAGGCTGCTTGATGAACTTGAAATTGCATTTCCTGTACTCGCATCTGGACTATTTTCCAGAGAACACAAAAAGAAAGAAAAATCCGCTGCATAGGTCGTTTGAAGACAGCAGAGTTCGTTACGAACTTGCTTCAAATGCCCTAACGCAGTGATATTCCGACTTCAGTTTTTTTTTCGGGCGTAAAAAAATAAAGGTCTCTGGAGAGATTTTGTAACCTGAGTCAGATTAAATGCATTGAAATACACAAAAATCATGTATAATATAATTGCAAAAAAAGATATTGCTAGAATACTTCGCTCTTACACGCAAACTTTAATGTTTTTTAACGATTTTTTAGCATTTTTTACGATTTTTCACCATTTTTTCAAAATTTTAAGGGCGTGCGAGTAAAATAGACCGTGAAATCAGTTTCAGCGCATCAAAATACACAAAAATCATGTATGATGCACTCACAAAAAAATTCATTGCCTGATTAATCCAAGCTTTTCAGTGCGAAACCTCACAATTTTCAGCGATTTTTCTAGGTTTTGCACCAGATTTTCAAAATTTAAAGAGCGTACAAGTAAAATGAACTTAAGTTTTGGCTTTAGCGCGTCAAAGTACATAAGAAATAACATTTGTAGTCATTTTCAGGTACTCTAAGCTTTTTCACCGAACCCTTACCTACTGTAAGCTCCCGTAAGGATCGATTTTCTGATTTTCTGGGTGGTTTTTCTCGATTTAAAAAAAATTAAGGGTCTTGAAGCAATTCTGCGCTCGGATTCGGTTTCAGCGCGTCAAAATACATAAGAAATGATAGGTTTAGTCTCTGGGTCTGTTCACTTTCTTTTTGTGTGCCTGTGTAATTATTTATGTTTGGTTGCTGTGTAGCTAGCTGCTGCATTTCAATATTCCACATCAATTTTCCAAGCGATGAGTAACATTACCTGATAGTTTTACGGATTAGTACTTGCTGCGCAATCACTTTTTCATTATCATGCTGCTTTCATCCAGATCTATACAGATGCTATATATTAAGGATGATTACATTTCAAGTCTTCGTGTCAGGTTGTTCATGTTTAACCTCAAATATGAGTATTTTTAAACTTTGGTAAGCTTTTTAAATCGTAATTACACTGTTATTTTGAAACGAATTGCTCGTAGTAAAAGTTGTTAGAAGAGAAAAATTTTGTTTTTTTATGTTCTACATCTTTTGTTAATGCCCAAAAAGGAGTCATTTTGAGTCAATTTAAGCGTTTTTGACCGTTTTTCTACTGTTATCTTGAAACGAATCGCTCCTAGCCACAAATATTAAATAGAGAAAATTTTTGTTTTTTTTTGTACTGTACAACTTTTACGTTTAACACTTTTATGATAAATTAACATTTTTTATGTTAAAGCCCAAAAAGAGGTCTTTTTAAGCGTTCTTCACCGTTTTACCACTGATATTTTGGAAGGAATTGATTTTAGAGAAAAGTGTTCGATAAAAAAAAAGATGTATTTTTTTTTCGTTCTTACACTTTGTCTATTTATACTTTACAAAATTTTTTTTTCAAGTTATAACTAAAAAACGGTTTTTTCCATTTTTAAAAGGTGTGCTATTTTAAAGTCTTTCGATGGATATAGCCCAAAATATGAACGTTTCTATTCTATAATATAACAAGTTAATCCCCACAGTTTCGGCCCGATCCGTTAAAAATTCACGGAAAGAATCGAAAACTTGACAACATACATATACACACCCTTATCCAAAAAAATCAAAATTGCTAAATATCAATTTTTATCATAATAGAAATTTATTTTGTGCTAAAATATGTGACTTTTGTAGTTTGGCACTTTTTTGCGATGACGAAAATGTAAGGCACCACCTTGTAGCGGGAGAGAGAGAAAATTTAGTAGTCAGTGAGCTCGACGAGGGGTGGCGCACCAACGTTAGCCATGCAGCTCACTCGCCACGACTCTGCGCTCGAGCGAAGTAAAGAGTATCCTTCAGTGCGAGACTCGCCGTTTACCCTCTCGCGTCGGATCGTTTGCGAGCTCGCGACGCTCAGTGTGTTACTGTGCCGATGCCACCGCCCCAGTTACTCGCGTGACCTTTCGCAGCTGCGCAAACATGCGCCGCGACACTACCTCCGGCCGAAAGAGATTATCATGTGCTGCTACAAACTCTCCTTTGCTATCCTAGAGATTCTGTTTTTTAGACTGTCTCGGGAGCTCCACTTCTTACCTCAGTTTTTTGATTGATATATTAGCCCCTTCGTTGTAAGTACTAGTGCGTGGAGCCAGTTGCTAGTGACTCTATTTGAATCGGTACTCTTTACCTTCCACTTGACTGTGAAAATGCACTATTTATTGTTGAAAGCCCTGCAGTGATGAGAAGTTTGCCAATGTTAGTTTGAATTGATATGCGTTAAGGCTAGAGGTGTGGATCGAAGGTACGGATATATAGCAGTCTGTGCTACTGCTTTTTGTTTCTTAATATTTTTTAGTGAACGATCTCTCACATCCATTGCGAATTCGAGCGACAAAAAATTTTGGTAAAACCCGGCCGAGGCGGATTATAAATCGAATGAAGAGCCAAAATGAAATATATACATATAAGTTTGTTATACACGCTAAGCGTTGGCTTGGCTGCTATATTGATTAATCTGCTTTTTTCTTCCTCTTTAATTTCTTCGAAAACATTTTATGTTTTGTTCTATTTCTGGAATGTATTATATTGGTGTGCCAGAATAACCTTTGTTAATGAACCGGTCAACTAGTAAAAGTAGGTTTAGAAGGAAAAGCTACGATATATCTTAAAATTTATCCATCTAATTATTTACAGTCGATCATGTGTAATTTGATTGCTAGCCCTGCGTCATACAGACGAAAATTTGTCGTTTAAACGTAGAAATTTGGTAATAAGGTTTTGAGGTTTTAAACAAATTCATGACATGTTTTTACAACAGCTTATAACGAAGCTGATATTAAATTTATAAAAAGGTTAGTATTGTTCCAGTTCTTTATTGACTAGATTAAATTGAGAGCTTGTGCATGGAATTACGTGAAAATTTATAAAAGTTTCACGAGTAAAGTCCAGTGTACTACAGTTTATATATCATTATATACTTTTTAAGTGTATTTTAAATAAAAATATTTGTGAATAAAGTTTAATAAAGCCTGTATAATTATACTGAACTCTTATGGACAAAATATTATGTATTCAACGTAACAAAGATCACCTTATGAAAAATATGATTTTATTATTTTTAAGTAATACTATGCGGTTATAGCAATAAGGAGTTAAAGCTTATGTATCATAAAGTTAGATTGCTACAGAAGAAATTTTGGTAATGCTGTAAGAAGTTCTTTTTGTAGGTAACTACTGTAGTGTACACTGTACTGCATCGTAATATACTTTTAATGAAAAATCAATATAAATAAAAAGACTAGATTTTTATGCTATCCTAAAAGTGCCCTTAAACATAACTTATCTTATTTGGACAGCGTCTATTTTGTGTTTTTTATTTTAATATATTATCCCGAAATACGTAAATAAACAGGTTTTACATATATTTATTTATACAAATGTTTGCCCGTAAATGAAGCGCATAGCAACGTATATTAAAATTAAGTCGTAAGCGTATTTTAGCAATCTAAATTTAAGATATAAGTACTGCTATAACTAATTATGCGTATTAATTAAATAAAATGCAGAATTTTATCAAACTGTACATACAACCTCTAATCATATTTACTTATTATTATTTTTGTATCATTTTTCAACGGTATGTTATACAACTGTATCATAATAATTTCTAGTCGCCGATAGTTACTGAGTTTTGCTGATTTCTACGTCGTTATCAGTATTGTGCAGTAAAGACAGATTCTGCTCTTACATACTTCCAGTGCTTAACTTGACTGTTGTACATTTTTTAATCCCATTTTTTTAATTTCAAGTGTACAACAGGAGCAAGCAGAAATGAAATATAGAGGAAAAAAAATGTTACTGAGAGTTATATGTACATATAAAATTAAATCAGAAATAAATAATAAATCAGAAATTCCGATAACTATAAAGAGTTAAGTGATGGCATTAGTTCGCTGCAAGTCTATTGCACACTGAGTGTGAATGGATATAAATGCACAATATAATAAAATGCACAAATTGACAAGAGTTTTATTATAAATTCAATAAAGATAATTATAAATATTGCTTATAGTTGTTGAAAGTAAATAAGACGAATTTGACGGATCAACTTAACAGAAATTAAAGTCATTGCCGTCTTAGGAATGTCAAGACTATAAACTGACAAAGATCTTTCTATTGGTCTTACAGTCTAATCAATATTCATGGGCAATCAGATAAATATTGATTAGACTGTAAGACCGATAGAAAGATCTTTGTCAGTTTATAGTAGAGTACAGTCGACATAAGTAATAATTTTAACGTCAAGACTACTTAATAAAAAAGATTTTGGCTGACGATTAACGAACTCATTGTATATGCTCACCCTAATTACACCCCTTCCTCACATACACATAGAAATCGGATCTACATTATTTAAAGATTTTTTTTTGGGTCAGGCTTAAATATAATTCTTACTAATTTATGCAGTCGTTCATTTATACATGTGCAGCTAATACATTTATAAAGTTAATGCTAAACACTCTCCGCAATAAAGATCAATATAACACGCGGGTCTAAAATCACACCGAACACGCTTATTCCCGCCTGCCGTAGCTCGATCGTTTTTAACTCACGCATACAACTGACAATTATAAGTGTTGATTGGGTAGATATTTGATCGGTTACGCGAGCTAGAGATTTTCTAGCAGTTCGCTGAGCGCTACGCCATTAAACAATGGGATGAACCAACCTGTGGTAAGCCATACCCGCGTCGTTACAACCTCTTGATTACAAGATCCGTGAATTTTGCCATCAGCTAATACAACTTTACAAAATTTACTCGCTGTTGTTTGACAATATTGCACTCTCACGTTATAATAACAATCGCTGCAGTTTGACGCATACCAATCGTACACTATAAAATCTTAAAGCTTACAGTATACCAATTCATAATTCTCAGAGATTTTTGTGTATGAAATTTCTAAAGACTCTTATTGTTTTGTTCTTTCTTATGGAGAATTATGGAGTTTTTCGGTAATATTGTTACCACTACAATATGCTCGGCATAATTTTTTTTTAAATTGGACCTTTCTTCAAGCGCAGATGAAATGGCACCTTAGTTAAAGTAGAAATGAAATGGAACCTTTCTTCAAGCGCTGACGAAATGGCATATTTCTTAAAATTTAAACGAAATGGAACCTATCTTTAAGCACAGACGTAATGGGACTTTTCCCTGCTCAACCGACGATATGTAGTATATTATCACAGTGCCGGATTAAGTAATAATAAAGCCTAATGCCAATGATAAAAATATAACAAATGCCGTAAAAAAAAGGTTGCAAAATAATATTATTTAGCCTGCTGACAACAGAATTTTTTTCTTTTGAAAAGGTACAATTTTGGCACATATTTCCATATAAGTGTACCTCTAACTAGCAGTAGATATATGACCATCGCTGTATGACGCCATATGGCGTTATGCCGGCTGTCAGAAGATGAATTAAAAGATATATGTTTAATCCAACTGTTTCCATGTAACTTGAAAAATTCAAATAATTATATATATATATAATTATTTTTGGTAAATTAAATTTAATTGCTTCGATAACATATTGTGCCGTAGGACGATATCTTCCAAGACCCGTGGGTGGCGCTCAGTTTCCCTCTAAAATCTCTTTAGACAGACCAGACTACCAGAATGAATTTTTATCCCTTAAAAGCTGTATATCTTTTCCAAAAATTTGGCTAATAAGCATTAAAGATATTTAAGTTTTTTGGAGTTTTAAGCCTTTTTTAAAATATTTATAATTAAAAACTGGTTAAATGAACCCTAGCACACCCGGCGCAGGCAGATTTTATCCTGGAACACGCGATGGAACTGTGTCTCCTTTGTAACTGATTTTTTTTTAAATAAAATAATTTGTTTAATTTGATATTAAATAAAGTTTTCATTGATTTCCTTGACCACCCCTACGTAATGATATTTTATGTTCACCTAAATAGCTTCAGTAGGAAATTACATCAAAAACCTCCAACTTACCTTATACATCAAAATCCGGTAAGCGATTCAATCCCTGCTAAAATTATCGAAATAAAATGGATTAAAAGATAGATAATCCAACGAATAGGAAATTTTACTCCTATCTGATCGGATGTAATCCTTTTTGATTGATTTTCATCGAATGCAATCGTTTTTATTTATTTTAATCTGGTGTAATCTTGTTTTAGTCATTTTAATTCTTTGTAATATTTTTTAATTCTTTTCAATCGGATATTGTAATCCTTTTTTATTGCTTTTCACCGGATGTAATCTTTTTTGATTCTTTAAATCTGGTGTAATCATGTTTTAGTCATTTTAATTGAATATAATATGTTTAATCCTTTTTAATCGGAAATTGTAATAATCATTTTGATTGAATTTAAGCGGATATTATCTATTTCAGTTCATTTTGTTAACTTGTAATCGGATGTAATCTTTTTCTATATATTGTTACATAGGACACCTAGCTATCCTATGATTTTATTCATTGGCGCGCAAATATTATTTCACAATAAAATGCGGCGTACATCGCCGCATTCCAAAGAAGCGCAATTCGTAGCTGTCGGATAAAAAATTTGAAAATTCAAGATACAACGAACATTTAAACGCTCAGCCATAACAAGATATGTCGAAAAAAAAAAATAATTATGTGTCATGTTGGGCTCAGATTTTTTCCTTTTTATCTATTGCTATCTTTGTCTATTTCAATCGCAATCTATTTCGTCAAATATGTCCTTATATTTTCTTCGAGCAAATTTTAAGCTCTTTCGATAAATCGACCAATGTTATTTAAGAAGTACTTGAGATTACTTTCATTTCTGCTATCATGTACGCAACTTTCTAAGTCATCAGACTTTGCATAAATATTCATGAACTAAAGTTTAATTATTGCAATTACATTGGCATAAAGTGCTCAAATGTTAGAAAAATTTTGAATTATTTAACAGCAAGTTCAGTCTCTGAATCACTTTGTTGATCATGCGAAACTACTTCTGAGCTGTGCTCTAATACAACAAGTACCAAAGCCTCTGAATCTCCCTGTTGATCACCCGAAACTACCTCTCAATTGTACTCTAAGCAGCAAGTACCAAAGCCTCTGAATCTCCGCGCTTGATCATCCGAAACTACTTCTCAGCTGCATTGCAATACAGCAGGTACTCAAGCTTTTGAACCTCCTTAATATTATATAATTTTATTGTTTTAAAGATGATTTTTCTATTTTAAAAGTATAAGTACCAAAGCCTCTGAATCTCCATGTTGATCACGCGAAACTACTTCGCAATTGTACTACATGGATTCAATATTTCAAAGATGATTCTACAACAAAGTAGATTCAAGTGCTAAAGCTTCTGAATAATAATTAAAATGATTAAACGAAACTACCACTAAATTTCTATGTCTTAAATAATTCTTTATACAGGATCTAAAATACATCTATGTATACATCTAAAATGTATCTCAAGTACTCCTAAAAATATTAAGAAAGGAAAGGAAACTGTGGCCTTAAACATAACAATAAAAAAAAAGAAAAATGTCTGAACTAATGAATTTAAAAAAAAAAAAACATAGACAGTCATACAACAACAAAAAAATGCAAATATCATATAAAAAGTCAAAAAGAACGCATATATAGAAAAAAAAAATTAAAAGCAAAAAAAAGGGCAAATAGTAATATTTATATCACTATATTACTAGTATAACAAAACGTATTTAACAAAAACTAAAGAAACCTGTTTTGAGTTCAGACTTTCACTTTGTGAGGCCCCCGGTCGTTGGGTGCCTCAGAAAATTATTTATCCAAATTTCATGACATTTTCAGTACAAATTTGTGTTTTAGAAAAAGGGAAGAAAAGAAAGATCTTTTCATGTCCCATTAGTTACTTATCGTACGATTTCGTTACATATCCAGTTATTATCACATCTAAAATATTTAATGTAATATTTTATTATCTCCTCCTTCGCTCTCATAGTGTGCATAGCAGCGCACGCTCTCCCTCTCTCTCTCTGTTTCGCTCTCATAGCTAGTATAGCAGCACGAACACCCCTATCGACTATTATACCATCCGATCGACTACTAGGGCCAAAGCAAATACCAAACTGCACCACAACTTAATAAATATTAGAAAATTTACTCACGATAGGATATCTTTTATACGAATTATCTTATTCTATGCTACATACATATTTTTATCATTATTTTTTTTGAGGTAAAAATAGCTAGACTAAAATTGAACGAATTTTCATAGAAATTAATAAAGAATTAGAATCAAATTTTAAATAAACCATACCTTTCAAAATAGCAAATCTAGAAATAAACAATTAATAGATAGTTAGAAACTGCATTCAAAATAACAAAACGAAAAGCGAAATATATCAAATTATAGGCACTTACAAAAACGGGAAAATTATTAGCCTACCCCCAAAATAAAAATTTTTTTTGGATTAAATTTCGATAATTATTTACGATTGCCAAGTTAAAATTATCAAATGTAACAAAATATACCAGAAAATTAGAAACCATAAAGTTTTTTTTAATGATATTTTATTTAAGACATATGAGGCATTACACGTGAAATGTCCAGCGGCCCAAAATAATCGCGAAATAAGGTACTTTTAAACTCGCGTAAAAAGAAGGTAAATGTATGTGAAAAAATTTTATCAGGCATAGTTTTTGTAGATTTTGAGACGAGCTTTCCAATGGTATATTTCATTTTCCGGAATTTTTCCATTTTCACGGTGAAAATTTTAAAAGAAAACTTTTTCTTCATTTTTCTCAAAGATGGACCAATTTTATCTTTTTTTAAGTGTGTTCAATCGAAAGATAAGGTTTTTTTACATTTAAATAATAAATAAAAAAAGGGACTTTTTCGTTTTTTTCGAGATAGAGTATATTAAAGACCGCGCGGCGCCGCGTAGCGCGTCGACTTAGTTATACTGCACGGGCGTATCAACCTATATTATTCAACTTTCTACTCATTTTAACCCTTTCAGTCACAGAAGCCTATATATAGAAAATTTATCAATTAAACTCTATTTTTATGTTCTATCAACACTAAAG
>UELU01142170.1:0-16374 GCA_900490025.1 Megastigmus dorsalis
TTCATTAGGATTTCCAGATCCTAATTGAGGTTTAGGAACTGCAGAGTATAAAAATTCTGTTATGTTTAGGCTTTTGGGTAGTATTTCAAACCATACGAATAGTTTTAAGGCTCCTTCCACTCCTAAATTCTATAATCAACTCACGAAAAATTGATTCAAAAAATAATGCTTTACAATGTATATTGAAAATATTAATTAGTAAAAACTTACAAATAAATATGTGCCTATCAACGCGTCAACACAATCAGATGCCGATTTTTCTGATACTACTTGAATCCCTAAAAAGTGCTTCTTCCAACATCTGTTGATGTGTTGTTTTCGATGTACGACCACAGAATCTTTCTTCTGGTGGTATTCGCATTTCGTATAATATATTTGCCGATATCTTACAAAAAAAATGTATAAATTTATAAATTAATTACTCCATTATAAAAACTTCAAAAGTATATATGAATATTGCAAACAATATTCAAACTATAATAAATATCAATAAAAAATTGTAATAAATATAAGGAAAACAAGACAATGTTCTTATGAAGCAACTACTACAGATACTGGTCAGTTTTGGCAGAAAAAATAAATTAGAATTTAAACCAGAGCAAATGAACAAAAGATATTTCTTTACATACCTCACATTCGATCAGTAATTTTTGTAGTATGCGATCTACAGTGTACGTTGGTGCCACAAAATTAGACATTGGAGAAAAATCCTCTACATTCATTCTTCCTGCAATATTCTTTTGCCTTCCGCAGTAGAACAAATTTAAATTTCCCACTAGTTTGATACAAATAAAGGGAAATAGCGAATTTTAAGAGTGAGTCGCCCAAAGGCTCTACTCTCTCGTAGTTAAAGGCATCGACGCTCATTTTTGCTGTTAAACTCTATAGTGAACATAAATTTTAATATAATAATAATTAGCTCAGATTGAAAAAATATATATTATATTTAAATGCAAAACTCACATGCAAAATGTCAACTGGACTTGGACCACGAGGATTCGTTTTTTGAAACATTTTCAGTTCGATCACAGGAACTTTTTTTACAGATACATAATTGCATTTGATAGCATTCTGATATTGCTATAGAACAATAAAACAATAAGTTTAAAAGAATTCAGATTACTACAGAAAATTTTTATTTAATCTTACAAGATTCCGTTTATCAACAGATGCAACTCTAGCCATGAATTGATGATAATATTCAATATCTATAAGTTGTATTCTTTCAGCACATCTCTCAAGATCTGGAGGTTCTTCTGACTTCTTCCATGAACATAAATTTTTTTCTTGACTGAGTACTATAAATTTAAATTTGTTCTACTGCGGAAAGCAAAAGAATATTGCAGGAAGAATGAATGTAGAGGATTTTCCTCCAATGTCTAATTTTGTGGCACCAACGTACACTGTAGATCGCATACTACAAAAATTACTGATCGAATGTGAGGTATGTAAAGAAATATCGTTTGTTCATTTGTTCTGGTTTAAATTCTAATTTATTTTTTCTGCCAAAACTGACCAGTATCTGTAGTAGTTGCTTCATAAGAACATTGTCTTGTTTTCCTTATATTTATTACAATTTTTTATTGATATTTATTATAGTTTGAATATTGTTTGCAATATTCATATATACTTTTGAAGTTTTTATAATGGAGTAATTAATTTATAAATTTATACATTTTTTTTGTAAGATATCGGCAAATATATTATACGAAATGCGAATACCACCAGAAGAAAGATTCTGTGGTCGTACATCGAAAACAACACATCAACAGATGTTGGAAGAAGCACTTTTTAGGGATTCAAGTAGTATCAGAAAAATCGGCATCTGATTGTGTTGACGCGTTGATAGGCACATATTTATTTGTAAGTTTTTACTAATTAATATTTTCAATATACATTGTAAAGCATTATTTTTTGAATCAATTTTTCGTGAGTTGATTATAGAATTTAGGAGTGGAAGGAGCCTTAAAACTATTCGTATGGTTTGAAATACTACCCAAAAGCCTAAACATAACAGAATTTTTATACTCTGCAGTTCCTAAACCTCAATTAGGATCTGGAAATCCTAATGAACATATGCCATGGGCAGATTTGATAGAAGATAGAATAGGATATAGGTAATTTGAACATTCGGACTATAACTCATCGTAGTTATTATAAAAATTTTACTTGTTTCTAATCATAATTTTCAATTATTTTTTTATATTAAGGCTTTTACCCATGCATCATACACCGCAAATCGCCTAATACAGATTAGAATTTTTGGGTGATGTTATATTAGGTAAATATTACGTTCTTATACTTCAAAAGACGTAAAATTTTATATTTTTATACGTTTATAATAATTGCAGATTTCCTTTTGACCGTCCATATTTATGAATCTTGTGGTAATTTGAGTCCAGGAGAGCTGACAGATTTACGTTCTGCTTTAGTGAACAACATAACATTTACTTGTTTAGCAGTGCGTTATAGTTTACATACTGCTCTTTTAGCATTTGCGCCAAAATTATTTGAAATTATTGATAGATTTGTTAAATATCAAGAAGATAGAAATCATGAAGTTAATGATGAGGTACTTAATTTCACTTAATTTAATTTTTATTCATAAAATTGAAAAATTTTGAAATTACATAACATTTTTTTAATTGCATAGTTATCATGGGTATTGTTGGAGGAGGAAGAATGTAATATGTCAGAATATGTTTTACATTACAAATTTACAAATAGTATGGTAAGTTATATTGTTTGATGAAAAAAGAGATTGGTAAAACTTGTTTTAAAATTTTTCTTTATTTTTATGTACTTTAATAAAATTGGTTTTATATAAAATTTAAAAATAAAATAAAATTTATTATTTTTAGATTTATTCAGTAGGAATGTTCCAAAGCAGCCCATTAGGGTGCTTCACGAAACTCAGGGTGCAAACCCAAAATTTTCGTAAGTTGTTAAACTTAAGTTAGTAATATATGCCTTACTTTATATTGTATTATAATGTTGTTATTTTTTCGTTATTTATAGATCATTGTAATTTAGTTTTAATTGTTAGAATTTATGATGTAAAAAGAAAAGCATAAAACCTAATAAATTATTAAAATATTTGTTATCATCTATAGGATTGCAACCTTGGAGGGTTCAATACATTTTTCAGTGATTTATCATTGTCTTATATTTACATTTTTTTTCTATAAAGAAAATAAGTACTGTTAACTACTATGTGAGATATTGAATACAAAAAGAATTCAATGTAAAGAACAATAACAGAATATGGAATGTCTAAGATTTATGAATCGAAAAAATAAAAGGTATCACAATTTTTATAAGTCGTTAATTATAATATATTTTTATTATTAATCAATAATAAATTTTTATTTACATCTAGCCTTATTTATTTATTCCCTTACTTTATTGCCATAAAAAATTAATTGTCTCCTTTTCGCTTTTTTAACGAGGTTCGGTCGAAAACTTGTTTAACACCAGCTGCCTGGTTATTGTGGAATTTTAAATTTTGGGCAGTCTCGGAAATCCATGGTGAATCAAACTGAGTTGTATCTTGATCCACTAAATGAGTGTACTTAGTTCTTCCACTGCGTCCAAAGTTCTTAACTTGCATAACTTTAGGAAGAATTGTCTTATCAAAGTGATCTTCCAGAGTAGCTCCAGAAAAATCACGTTTATATATTGTATCATCCTTATCTAGGTAAAAAGCACCGCGATGATAATATTTTTGTAAAAATTTATATTTTCCTTTGGCTGCCTTATTAGTGATGGTTTTCGGATTTAATCTAGCTTTTTGACGGCGTTCTTCTTCCGTCATATTTCTTAATCTATCTACTTCCAAATGTTCTTTTTCAACCCTGAAATAACATTAAATACATTTAATATCAAAATATAATATATTTGTGAACCTCAAATTATGCATGTAACCAAATAATAAAATGCGATACATACGCTTCTCGTTCCTCACGATCTCGTTTATTACGTTTTAATTCTCGTAATTTCCATGCTTCGTATTCTAATTCATCATTTTCATCATCGGTGTTTACATCATTAATATTTCCGTCAAGCTCGGAAAGATTTCCTCTGACTTGACTTTCTTTTCTTATAGATTCTTCTACCATCTGTAATGTAAATTTAAGTATTATTTTTTCAATATATTTAATAGAATTTTATAGATCAAATACATATAGATAGAAGTTATTTACCCGTAATGTTTGTCTTTTTCTCTCCTCTGAATGTGTTTTAGCTTCATTTTGCATTTGCTTCTGCTTATCTATTTCTTTTTCCTTCTCCATAACGGTTACTCTTTCACTTTTATGAACGAATATAGGTTTTAATCGAGGACCAGTTTCTTCTTCAGAATCTGTGTACTCTTCATACTCTGAACTTAAGTCAGAACTGACACCTGATTTCTCTTCTTCATCCTCTTCTTTTATTAATTCCTCATCTGCTTCTTTACCTGATAATACTTTTTGTTTAAGAGCTTCTCTTCTTTTTTCAATCTCTTCATCTGACAGTTCTTCGCAATCATCAGATGATTCTGAACTATCAAATTTAATGCGCTCTCTCAATTTCTCAATACCTGCAACCAGTACTTCAGGCTCCTGGACGTGCCTACTTCGCTCTGCTCTCATTTCATTATCATTATCTTTTTGGCGATCTATTCTAGTAAGACGACGTAAACGGGGATCATCTTCTTCTCTTGTTTTGATTAGTTCCTCTATTTCTTGAATATCCTCTGACTCGTCAAAAGGACGTCCTCGTTTTTCCAGAAAATCTTCCTCTTCTGATTCGTCATCAGAACTAACTGTAAGGGCATATTCTGGTTTTTTACCTGACACATATCGATGTACCTTTACTTTCTTCATAGAAACTTCACCTGAAAAAAGATTTGTATTAATATGATTAGTTTAAAGAATTCCATTTTTGTTCATAAAATAAATAATTTTTGGTATTAATGGATCTTTTGAGGTCTTGGCTCTTACATGTTTTAAATTGTATACACTGAGAGAAGATCCGCGCTTTAGCCGTCCAGCGACGGTACGCAGCTATACGAAATACGTGTACAGCAACTGTACGTTCGCATCTGACTGTAGCACTCCGGCGGCCGGGCAGCAACGCTACGGCAACGGGCAGCAACGCTACGGCAACGGGCAGCAGCGCTCCGGCGATCGGAACGCTAAGGTCAGGTTTGGCGCTTTTCGGCGTGTGCCGAGCGGCAGAGCTCCGGCAATTGGCTCACTAGCAACACGGAAACGAGGCGGCGTTGCTGTACTAGGTCCCGGACGGCTAGCGGGCGAATCTTCTCTCAGTGTATTAAACAGTTAAAATATAACTTAATTAAATAGTTTGATATTTATTTACCTTTATCATTTTTAACTGGGACAGCACCTGCTGTACTTTTTATTCCCATAGGTGCTGGTGCTAAAGAGCTGTTGGCTACAAAATAGTCCATCATTTTTGCAGTTGATATTATTTAGGTGACTACAGAGCGAAGTAAACTAAAAAAAATATGAATATCTAAAATAAATAATAAAAACGTAAAAGATGTCACAGGATCACAAATTTTTTTTATTTGGTTATTAAAACCAGACGAGGTTTCTCTTATGGGTCTTGGGTTGCACGATACAAATAAAAAAAAATCTACCATCAAAAAGTATTCTGTGCTCTGGTAAACAATAACTCGATAACTGAATACAAATTTAATGTCCAGTTGAATCCATCAGATCGTGGTTTTTTAATAACTGAGATATTCACTGAAAAAGCATTTTGCTCTATATCGTCCTTATATTATTAAACATACACTAAATACTTATTTTTTTTATAAGTATGACGACACATTAAAGAAAAATGTTTTTGTCAGCAAATTGTTTTGGGTTAGATAAAATATATGATCTGATGATTCAAAGTGGATATCGTATTCGTGTTCAACCATCAATATAACAATGTTAGGATATTTCTTGAGATTAAGAGAAAAATCTGACGTGGTGGAGAAAAACTAAGCTGAGATTCGGATTCAGCCACTCAAAATCCATGAGAAATATCTTGTCCCGTCCCGATATACTAACCAAAAAATTTTGTGGTTCTATTTTAGTAAGTAGTGTAATTAGTAAAATATAATAAATACAAAAAGAATGTTTATGCAACTATAGTAAATTCTGCTTACAATCTGCAATAGCAATAAGTATTCTTTTTATTATAACGACTTACAAAGTGTCATTATACTAGTTCACGGTTATGTTAAAAATGTACACAGTTCACAGATTTCTTCTTTTGTACTGGATTAAATTATTATTACACACTAAACAGCTACAGTCAAAACTTTACACATTTTTTTTAGAATAAATAATTAGAGATACGAAAGATCTGTTAAGTACTCCAGTTTTGACAAACTAATCCTATCTAACCGAATGAACCAAAATAATGCTTCTATACCCTCACCGTCAATATCGAAAGCCGCGCGCGGCGTAAGTCGATGAGCCGAAGCTTTGCAGGCAGCGACCGAGCTAGTATTCACGCGTACCTATCCTTCAAGTACAAATTAAAGAAACTTTGGACCTGTATCCTAAAGTCCGGAACTCTTGAATTCATTTATATCATATTATGATATAAGCAATTCTCCAAAAAATCTGTTATTTCCGAGGTCCAGAAGCGGTCGAAAATGTTTAGTCGAGCCGCGTCTGTCGGTTACTTAATTTTTCTCGTTCTAAAGGCGATGCATTATATGAAAAAATTAACATATGCAAAATAAGCCTCAAGACACATATTTTTGGACCATTTTGGCGACGGGACATCGATGCCCGCTTCGACTTGTCAACTTCCAACCCTGTAAAATGTTATGTAAACGTCTTAGAAAAAATTACAAATATCAAATGTAGTCATCAAAATTAGTACAGCGGTCGGTTTGGAAAACTTATAGCATATTTTTCAACGAAAAATTAACGAAACTCCGATTTTTTAGGCATGATCACTTTTACTAAAAGTTGATTATCCTCGGCCTTTATCAGCTGAATATAATTATTATTTAAATCTCAAGCTCTTACATCTAATAACCCAATGTTTTAAATGCAATTACAAGAAAAAAATTAACTAAGCTCTTACACCATAAGCCCAGACCTCTCCAGTTGAGCATTTTAAAGGCATAAAAAAGTTTTGAATTAACCTCCGCCTTTATGTATATATAATTTTCGCACCCCTAATAACTCGATGCTCTCGAGTTGAGTTGATAAAAAAATGATACTCTTACGCCCAGACTTTGCATACAATTAGATGAAAAAAATAGGATGCTCAAATAATAAAATAGTTAAGCATTTAGAAGCACTAACTTAGGAAATAAGACTCCTCAATCGGTCCATACGAGCAAGAGAAGCGCAATTTCTACTTACAATTTAGAAGCAGTTTTCAGAATTTTTAAATTATTTTTTCTGCAGTTGATAAATCATCAAAATTTACTTTGCCAAGCCTACTTATAAGTTATTTCATGAAATAAAATTGTTTAGTTATATTACCTTATTTTTTTTCAAATGTATTTTAATGAACTTTTATAAGTATAATACAACAGAAATTGGATTCGGAAGTTGCAAATTTTTTTAAGAAAACTTAAAATAAACCGAAAAAAGAAAGCTGGATTGAAGAGTTTTCTTTGCTTTCTTAAATGCTCTGCGGATTTACGAATAAAAGCCCAAGATTTGTTAAATCTTTACTTGATTGATAATTACACATATTTCCAAATATTAGAAAAGTGACTTGACATGATTTTAACGGCAACTGTATTTGTAGTTCCAGATGTATTTCTGGATGAATTCTGTGATTTTCACAGATAATTATGTAGCTGATTTCCACACCTCACAGCAAAGGCGCGTCGGGTTTTTTTTCTGTTTAGATTTCGAATAATTGTATGAATAATTTTCTAGCACTTACATATGATTTTATGGCATGACAAAATCATATATAATTGTTATGATTATTCGCATAATAATTAAAAATTGAAACCGTGGGTACACCATCGCACGTAGCCCTAAAACCACGGGAGCACAGAAACCACATGCTCTTCCCTACTGAAAAAGATTAATTTATCAGAAATAATAACAAGATGTGATAACGCACATTTTATTGCGATCTCTTACATAATTTTTTTCAGTAAGGTTTATCCTGCATCTGTCCGCATCTGTCTCCATATCCTACCTCCAGCAATTGTACACTCAACAACAGAAAAAGTAAATAGATTGCTATTTCATCTGCAAAATATATCTATATATATACCTTATTTGTGTATATTCAGATATATTTATCAAATAAAATTCTAAAGCATTCTACTCAAATTTACTTCTAATGTGTGTATAAAGAAAGAAAAAGAAAGAAAAATCATATCAAAGAATCCATACTAGTAAAAAGAGTAATTGTATGAGAAAAATTTTATCTACAATTAAATAATTAGTTACAAACAGACTTTTTTCTACCATGGACATGATTCTTAATTTATTCCATCATGCCATGAAAGAATCTTAATAATCATTAAATTAGTTTATATGATTTTTCTGAAAGATTTAAGTACAGCACTTAGGAATTTCATAGTTGCAAAACTATTATAAAATAATTTATTATTTCAATTATTCCTTTCTTAAAAGATTTTACGCACGTGTAAATATATTATAAAATTTTGAAAACAGTTTAATACTAACAAATTTAAAAACTATCACTATTCAACAGACTCTCATTTATAAAAAACTTAATTTGGCCAAAAACACTAATTAGAATAATATATATTATCCATGCAATATCGAAACATCGCGATAGACAGTTTAAACGAGCTGCTAAATAATTGCGTTAAACATGCAACTGTTAAGAAAAATGTAAAAATTAAAAACAAAAAATCAAAACGGAGAAAAATTTGGATTACAAATGTAAATATTCAAAACTAATATCATGCAAAACTAAAGAAACATTATACTCTTTGTGGAAGGAAGAACTTGAAACTAAACTTGTAACTTACTTTTTTCTCGTTAACAAACATAAACATAAACATAAATGTCATAGTATTAAACATAATTTAAATATTTAATGATAATATAGTATATATACTATAATAATACTGTAATTCGAATAAGATGTATAGATATAATAGGATACTTAAATTCAAAGGAAGACAATACTTTATCACAATTAATGTTAATAGTAACTAATGTAAATACAATTTTGTCTCTTAAAATACATAATTAAATGAAGAAGACACAGTATAAGCAACAATAATTTTTTACAATAGTCTTCTTAAATACTTAATGAAATTGAAATTGGAGTTTACCCGGCCAAAAGAGCTGCTGATGAACGGTATTGCTAAAGACTTGAGTTGCTAATTTGATATTCATTAAATCAAAATTATGGGGATGAACGTGGTCATAACTGAGTTTAGAAGCAGATTTACACGGTTTATCTTTTTCGTTTTGATACAATTCGACAATTGGTCCCCAGGATACGTTTTCATTATTACATTTAAATTAACGATTTTTTAAAGTATTTCGAGCACATTTTATTAAATGGGGAGGATCAAAATTGAAAAAATTTTTACGGTTATATCGTTCAATAAATGACTTTTCTACGGTAATTTTTAACTGTTTAATTGCGCATTGATTTGGTGTTCCTAAATCGCAAACCATTGTTTGAACTAAGAAACCGGACTCTTCAATAAAATCTAACATATCTAGAATTAATTTATAAAGATCTGTCTATCTCGCAACATAAATACTAAAACATGATTGCCAATTGTAGATGACCGACCATATTCTCCTAAGTCAGTGTCTTCTATCAGATCTTTTTTAGTATTGTATTCTAGCCACTCTTTAATACTCATTTCATCCCAAATCAACACACACTCGCGTTCTTTAGTAGTTATATTTTTGGACTTTATTTTTAACAATTGCAACAGATTACCCGTTTTTCCCGTTTTTAGATCTAACTCATTAACCCACTTGCGAATTAAAGTGACACAAGGAAGTGAAAATTCTTTTTCGTCACGCAAATAACACAGTAAGCTTTAGGTGATATATAAAATAGAGATATTGCAAATTGTTTTTCTTCGTCCGTCTACTTTTTTAATTTAATGTGATTAACTTGCATTTAAAAAAAATCGATTACTGATTTATTTAATTTTTTTAAATTTTGTTAAAAAGCTTGTTTTTTCGCGACTCTTTACAAGTTTACGTTTAAGTCTAGCTATTTTATTTGATTTCTTTACAGCGATTTTTTTATAGTTATTCACTTCCGTTTTTAATTGATCTATTTCTTTTTTATGACCGGTTGCGGCAGATTTTTCCATGAAATTCAGTTTTTTATTTGCAGCATCTAGCTGAATTTGTAATTTTTGCACTAGATCTTTAAGCTCAATTGTAGATTGACTAATATTGCTGTTATCGGTGAAAACTTCATCTTGATGAACATTCTGAGAATTAGAACATGTTGGTAGTTGTAAGTCAACCAATAAACTTTCTGGAAGATTTGAATTACTACAGTCAATATGTGGATCAACATAGGGAATAATTAATCGGAAGAGCTGACACTATTACCATTTCTATTCTAATATACTTTATATTAATACCTGCAAAAGGTTCGGCGCATAAACGCTTGTTTTCAATGGCCGATTCCTTCAAATCTAACAACGTAGAGTTCCCTGATCGCAAAACCCAGTGTAAACGTCTACAATGGAAATTGTGCAAAAAAAAAAGAAGTCTTATTATCTACTTTAATGTAACAATCTACTTACATTTACTAAGTTACTGAGTAGCAATATTAAATAAATTTATTGAAAAATATTAAAATTACAAACACTAATTATAACACTTCCTTTTTTTTGCAGGCATGACAACTCTAATAACAGATATGCCAGCGATTAAGAGATTCAACAAACAATATCTTCCAGGTGAATTGTTTAAAGCTCTAGATGATGTAAAGAAAAATAAAGTATCTGTAAGAGAAGCTAGCAGAAAACACAAGTTGCCATTCACCACATTATGGGCAAAATGTAAAGAAATATCTCCTGTTGAAGCGAGACCAGGTCCAAGCACCGCATTGCCTAATGAAGAAGAGAACATTTTAGTGCAATGGATATTACATCTGAGTAGAACTGGTTTTTGTGTTAACAAAGAACAGTTTTTAGATAGTGTGCATACGAGTCTGGTTTGATAAAGTGAAAGAATATTTAACTTCAAAAAATCTCTTAGAAGTAGATGGTTTTTAATTGTGACGAGTCTTCTTTCTTACTGAATCCAGAGCCTAAGAAAGAGTTAATAAGTAAAGATTAGAAGTCTGCATATACTCGAATAAATGGTGATGATAAGGAGTGTCTCACCACTCTACTAATTTGTAACGCAGAAGGGCAATTACCACCACCATTGATTATACATGCATATGAAAGGATTGCAAATGCATTCCTACTTGTGATGTACCTTATATTCACTTATAATAAATAATTTATTGTACGGTAGTAAAAAAACAATATTGTTTATGTAATAATAATAAATATTATTTATGTAATAATAAATTTTATTTATGTAATAGTAATAAATTATTATTTATGTTATAATAATATATATTATGTATTTATTAATAATAATTGTTATTTATTGTAATAGATTAAACGTTAATAATGAGAAATTAAATATATTCTTTTCCTGATTTTTAAAGCATGTATTTCATATGATCAGGAATAGGGTACCGTTTGATCAGAAACTACGTCCGCATGCGATTAGTCTGATCCAGAACTGCTCCCCGGCCGTTTTTTCATATTTTCGTTAATTACTAATTTATTTGCCTAGATTTTTTTTATTTCAACGTATTAAATTAAAGATAAAACTTGAATAAAGTTAAATAAAATGAAAAATTTTTACATTCTCATGCTATTCGTCTAAGATATGAAAAATACTACACACCTTTACGCTTAGTTGATCCAGAACTACGCCCTTCATGGTACTTAAGGTTGTATAGGCTATACCATCAAATCCAAAAGTTTGTCAAATTTAAAAATTAAGCTTTTATGATTTGAAAGGAATATTCTTATACAGAGCTATACTAGTATTGAAGATCGGAATCGGTTAAAATTTATTTAAATGTGTTTTAAAGTATTTTCTGGCTATATGAAGACTCATTTTACAAACTTTTGGCTGCAAATTTGCCCTTTTTTACCATGTTAATTCTGAATTGTTTCATTTATAGCTAATGACATACATTTTTTATCGTTGATACATATTTAAAGTATAATTAGTTATTGTTATACAAAATTTCAAGTACTTGACATTATTTTTTCCTTAGTTTTTTCACGATTGTATGTGAATTTTGGTATTAAATTGATAGATATAGGTATACCTCGCATGTTAAATTGAAATTTATACTTATTAATAACTTTTAAGCGAGCTAATCAATCCTTCTAAAATTTTGTGGGTTGATCTTGTATTGTTAAAATCTACTTATTTACAAATTTTCAATTGTGTGTCACCATTTCGACTATATAGCCTATACAACCTTAATAGAATCGCAATTTGTATTATATTATATACGGCATAACGCTTCACAAATTAATCGCATTTAAATTAAACGCTTAAAAAAATTTTCTCCGACTGGGATTCGAACCGGCCCCCCCTCGGGGTACCTGCACGTACGCATGTACATCTTTAACCACTCCGCTATCGCTCGCGTTTATAATTTTGATTTTGTCCATAAAGTATATTTAAGTTAAGCTTTATAAAGTATGACTATTCTCAAAATTAATTTTTGATTATTGTATAATAATTTAATATTAAATGCGATAGGTGTACCACAGCACTTTGAATACCTTTTATATTTGAGGTGATAAAAAGTTAAGAGTATCCACATATCGATACGTGCAAAATCAATTTTAGATGCCTATTTTAATCAATTCGATTCGTTTCCTAAATAAATAATGTGCTGAATGAATTCAAGTAGGTACGTTCTTATAAGAAAAAAGGTATTATATACATATATACTGCCAAAAACTGATTATTTCAGAACACGATTGAGTATTACATATTCGCGGTTTTAACGTATTTTTATGTGCGAAATTGACAATCAAATCAAATCAATCAATCGAACATTTTTTACATGATATATATAGCATCGCGTTATCATAGTTTCCGGCAGACTTCAATATCAACTCAGAGAATTATTTTTAAGCGCACTTCGTGCACGTGCAACTTATTTTCTATAGTTATATACCTATATATAGTTGGCGCACTCACACGCCAACGGCTTCTATACGGCAAAAGCACATTGAATTTTCAAAAAGCTCTGACTCGATGCCTCTCGGGTGTATCTCATTGGTCCAACCCAATCGTGACATCACTCCCTATACTCCACCTCCAGCGCACCTCTTTTTTTAGCCTCTCGTCAACTGCGCGCGCTATATAGCGACACATGTGCGATCGCGCGCCGCGTCGACTTGCAGCTTATATAGTGTCAGTTGATGCGCTTATACTTACTCTCCCTCTTGGGTCTCGCGCGCGGCGCGACCAATGTAAACACAGCCATCCCCTATTGGCGTCTAACGTAACCTAGAAAATAAAAGAACTCGCGAGTCACACGCACACATAGAGACAGAGAGGTAGAGGATCGAGAGACGAGAAATGGTGAGGAGGTGTTGCGTGTCGACGTGCAGGAACGGTGGCCGGGTCGTCGGCGAGGCCTACCACGACGACAAAGTCTCGTACTTCGAGGTGCCGAGCGAGCAGAGCCTCTTCGAGAAGTGGGCACAGGCAATCGGTCGTACTGGGAGCGGTCTCGACCTGACCAGCGCTATATGCGAGCGTCACTTCCGCGCGGACGAAATCAGGAGGGAGTCCGTGCCGAGAGACTCATGCGGCAACCTTATCTTTCAGGTATGGCCTTCTTCCTATGCTTCTTTTGCCTTTCCGCGTCTCAGGCGATAAATATACGCGTGTATAGGATGTGCAGCGCATCAACAGCGGCATCAGCTGTGCGCGCGCGAGGGACGGGTGGGACAGGGAGGGGCAGCAGTGAGCGGAGGCTCTTTGACCGAGCGGATGCCTATTTAGGAAGCATGTGCAGGAGCTTAGGGATAAAAATAGACGTTGGATTTTTTCACGTTTTTCCCCCGACGAGATAATAACGTCCGTGGTGGCGGCATATTTCTTTCGCGTTGGCTTTCGTTTTTAGACCCCAGTGCTCCAATTGACTTTGTTAGGAAGAGGCTGCTGCAAGCTATACACCGAGTCTGTGCGCAGCTATAAGAGCTAATACAGTCAGCCTCTGTGTGTGCGTGTGTATTTCGCGCGTTTGAATTCGCGTCGCGGCTCTTTTGCGCGCTATTTTGGAAGCGCGCATTAAGCGCCTATGTTATTTCTACGAGTGTATATATATAAGTATATATGCTGCACGATGATGGACGCGTCTGTGTAGGTTCGCGAAAGTGCGCATACGAGAATAGAAACTTTATTTCCGTGTGTTTTTTTCCTTTAGCCCTTATTTGGTGCATGTTAGTTTGTTGGACGCGCCGAAAACGGAGGGGATGCGCTGATGGACGGATTTACTTGTGAATCTTATAATACTTGGCAACAGCTGCTAAATATTTCGGTTTGTATATGTTGCGGACTTGACACTTTTTATATAGGCTCACAATAAGCGTATATTCTTTTTTTTTTGTTTTTAATTCATTACTTGTGCAATATTTACAGTAATTGTTGCTATTTTATTATTTTAATGTCCAACAAATAGTTGTTTATCGCGACTCTTCTCGAGTAAATTTGTAGGCATTCAAAATAGAACAAGTGCATACTTTTCCGTGGATATTATATTTGCATGACAGACCTGCGTCATAAGCGTGCTTGTAGTGTTACTTGCTGCTTTGCCGCAAAAGGGAAGGTGCAGTTCTACTTTTAGGGTGAAGTTCTGTGAAATGAAAAAGAAAGTGTTTTCTTTAAGTGACATATTTATGAATTCTTAAAGTTCATAACGCTCTATCGTTACTTTTGTGATACATTTATATAGTACATAGTAAAAATGCATCATAAAAAACATTCTTTACTTATAAGTAAAGCAGTACTGCATTTAATATACTTATCTGAATTATACTTATAATAATAAATATCAATTCTTTTATTAAAAATATTATTTGTAAATGCTACCATTAAAGTGCGAAAAAGTTGTCTGGTCTTACCGATCTACTTCTACTGATGGTGCGCACAGCCCTTAGATGCGAGTTCGAATGTCTTCGTTAAGACTGAGGATATGAAATCATTGAATAATCGTTCCACAACTCATGTAGATATTATTTTTCGTTGAGAATTAAGGAAATTCTGCTATAACGATTTTTTTCGCTTTTTTAGCTTTTTTTGCAGTCTACATTGAACTTATGATAGCTTTTAGCTTACACAAGAAAAGAAAAAGATATTATGATCTGATCCTTCTATTATCATTAAGAAATGTTGAGATTATTATACAAAAGCTCCAAAAAAACTGAAAAGTGTAAGTGGGTCCTACAGAATTCTGACAACACTAGTGCATGAGGTTAAGATTAATTTCTTTCAGTATCCAACTGAAATATATTGAATAAATAATGTATTAATTAGGCGAAGTATAGCTTGTAATGTAAACTTGATTAACTGCTTCGTCAATTTTATCCAAACATTCGGCATAGTTCGGCCACTGGTACTTTAATGTTATTAATATTTCTATTTTTCAAAAGTCTCTTGATCGATCTTCTACATTCATAATCAGGCTATTATGTCAATTGCAACCCTGTATTATTTTTAAATCTATTTTTAACTTAATTCAAATAATGTAAACGTCACGTATTGATTCATATCTTCAATTATAATGAAACGATGATACTATGAAGCAAACTATCGCTTATAAGCAATCTACAAAGATCAGCAACTTTTCCGGTTTAATCTTAAACTTCTAACTCGGAAAAATAAAACTACAATCTTTCTCTTCTATTATATTCATAATTGATGTACGACATGTTTATTTTACCGAAAATGGAATGAACTCTATTAATACACATATCGCATAAACAACTCACTCGAGAAAGCTATTCCATCGGAATCATTATATTTGTTCGCGCGCAGCAACGATTAATCAAGAGCTGGTCCAAAAATGATCCTCTATACTTACGGCCCTCTCGACCAGTCGGCCCTGCACCAAATATGAAATAAAATCTCCCGGCCTATAAGCCAGAAATTCCATAATCGCGGCCGGCCGCCTTTTTTACTTATAGACCGCGCGCTCAGGAGAGAGCTTTTTTTATCCCCCGCTAGCGCTTGCAGCTGCCGCGCTCCATACGGCTTTTTCTCCCCGTCAACCACGAGCCTCGCGGTGGTGGGGCTTTTTACCCCCCCCCCCCCCCCCCCCCCC
>UELU01142170.1:16394-40365 GCA_900490025.1 Megastigmus dorsalis
GATTTCTTCCCCCCCCCCCTCCCCTCCCCTCCCCGTCCCTCTCGCGCTCAAGCCCTACAGGCGACCGTCGGACGATATGCTTCTCCGCGGATGGTGTACACGCGCCGCGCTCTTCGCAGACGCACGCCACACGAGCTCTGCCACCGGTTTTTTTGCTCTCGTCCCTTGCGCTCCGCGCCCCAGTCTTTTTTTGTCGTGTCTACTTCGTGTGTGCAGGCTGGGCCTTTTTAGGACTCGTTTGGGCAGGTTAGTTTGTAATCGAACTCTTTTGAGGAGGAAATTTTTTTTTTGCTTTTTCTGAGTTTGTCAAAGTCTGGTGTAAGCGGTTGTATACATTTTTATATATAGAGAACGCGCTAATTAAGTAAGTAGAGCTTCTGCAGAGGTGTACGAAAATAGCAGTTACTTTCTTGTGTACGTTGTTACTCGCGTTTGTTTCTCCGTTTCCTATAGACACTAAACTTGTATACAAGCTACTAAATATGTTGTTTAAATGGATACGTGTGAAATTCTCAAATAACATTCCAAGATTGACAGGATTTAAAATGTTCTTCGTGTCAACGTTAAAGAATTTAAAACGCACATTTTATCTCGTGCTTGTATGCAGAGAGAAACAAATGCTTTGACTATAACTATTAACTCGCTACGACTGTAATACTCGGATATAGATGAATATTTTTTAATAGTTAAGAAATTATTATATTTAACAAAAAATTTCAATTCATTGAGCATACATTGACGTATACGGATACAGCTTCTGATCAAACGTAATTGCGAAATTTCAGTTTACCGAAATTCTTATAAAACTAAAAATACAGCAGGAAAAGGTAATAAATCTGGTAGTTATTTTACCTTGAGATCCATCTTGTGAGTTCGTTACGTTAGGAATAATAAAATTGATGCCGTTACCGAGTTTATATAGTAGAATTTTAGATATTGTTTAACGTGTAGAGTGAAAAGTCGCAGCTTGCAGTGCATTAAACTATCATATTTAACATTTTTGTGGTTTTTGTGAACTTTCAGAAACCACTGATCGAATCTTCACTAGTCAAAGAAGCGGTACCGTCGATATTTGATGAAAATCTCGACGAACAAACGCCAATAAAGAAAAGAAGAAAAAGAAAAACAGTAATGCCAGAGTATTCAGGAGATATACTTAATACTGGTATGTTTAGTATATGTTTCGGTCTATTTCAAATGATATGATATATCAAAAGATATTAATTGAATTTCTTGCATGCAGCATTTCTGAGTTCTCAAGGTAATATCATGATTGCTAACGAAGGAAACTTTAACATGAATTATAGCAATATTCTACTTGCTCTCAACGAAAACCAAAATAATCTTTTCCACTTCGATCTTGGATTGAATAATTCGCAATCGCTACTAATCCCAACGGACGATGCCAAAGGTGACGAGCAAAGTTACGAGAATAATATTAGAAATCTAGATGCAGTATTCGATGCCACAAGTAATATAATTAAAAGTACTTTTGTTTCTCATATGCATATATGATGGATATCCCTTGAAAGATACTCATATTTATCATTACTTTTCGAACTGCTTAGCTTTCTATATCAATGGAAATGGAAGTTTGTACAGTAATGGGTTCGATATTCCAAGTAATACGAGAATTGATCAAAATCAAGATGAAAGTAGTACAGCGGTGGCGAACGAACCCAAATCAATCACAATATACATTAGACCACAGGATGAAAGTAGTAAAAATAGTGTAAATAGTGTAGA
Source organism: Megastigmus dorsalis (assembly GCA_900490025.1). NCBI lineage: Eukaryota > Metazoa > Arthropoda > Insecta > Hymenoptera > Megastigmidae > Megastigmus > Megastigmus dorsalis. The sequence goes on from UELU01142170.1 coordinate 18,141, forward strand.
AGATGTTACTACGAACGAGGCTTTCAATTCTATAGGTACAATCAAGTATTATTTATTTTGCTTAACAAGTTTGAACTATTTCTTTTATAAATTGCTCATTTATTACATGATAAAAAAGTTTTCAAAAATTACTCTTACTGTATAAAGTTTATGGGCATTGTAGACAATAATGATAGCAATGGAAGAGTGCAATATTTTTAAGCATTTGATTATAATTGACAGGTTTGTAAATCAAACATTTTGATGTATGTTGAACGTTTTTTACCTATATTTTTATCTATTCAATTAGTTATTGAAATGATATAAAAAGAATTACAAATTTTGGAAAATTAAAGCATTCACAAAATATTACTTATGCTTAAGTAAAATTACGAACGAGCCATAACGTAGCATTGTCACGTCATTTGTTTACAAAATTTAAAACAATTGTGTATTAGTTTTGTGTAAAAATAGATGATGCGATCTACTGCGTATATACAGCAGAAATTTTTGAGCACTATAGTAGTGCCAAAATTGTTATTATTTTTACAAAATAATGCAGATAACTAAGCAAAACATTTACGCTAAAAATATAATGATTGTATTTTTTTTTAACTTTTGTGATGGAAAACGAACAATTTTTAAAGTAAAAAAATTAGAATTTACTAAAATAGATTTATTAATGATTAATTGACACAAGCACTTGAGTAAATTATTGAATAAAATTTCTCTCCGAATCAAAAATAAAAAACCTCTGAAAAATATTATCTTATGCAAATTTGCTGACACTCATTTCCAGATACTTCAATAATAAACAAAGAACAAATACCGCAGAAACTTCCCAGTCAATTCAATGACTTGAACGGTGTCAATTCACAAGCGCCAAAGGAAGTGACAATTATTGTACCGGATGAGGAGATCATTATTTTGAATGAAACTAATAATTACACTCTCAATAACAATGTACAAAAGAATAAACAATCGAAGTTAGGCACAATGCAGTACCCGTTACCTGAATCGGATATACAAAAAAATATACGATCCTTCGATATCATTTTTTACAATAGTCACAAAATTAAATTGCCAAATCCTATGTGGGGTTATCACAAAAATAGTATCGATAAGGATATCATCATTTTTTCAAAAGCAAGGTGGTTCAAGTCTGATGTTTTGATACCGCCTATCTATGAGAAACAGGTACTTTTAACTCTAAATTTATTACCTAATTAGTATTCCCAAGTTCACTAATTGTACTTTCAAAGTAATATTACCTAGTAGTATAGTTTGCATTGTTTCGTACGGATATTAAATTCGGCTCGTAAGTTATTTCAATTCGACATTAATCTAATGTACATCGCAGGTGATATTCCACGAAAGCGACAACATAAAGATCTACATCAACAACAAATTCTCGCCGCTGGAGGTTCGCAGGCCGAAGGACGTGCAGGAGATAGAGCTGATACTGAAGCACGTGGACGAGACGGTAGTGTGCTCGGGTGGTCCGAACACAGGCGAGTGCGACACGGCGCACTGCGCCCAAAAGGATTACGCGGTGAACAGGTGGCGTCACAAGCTCTGCCCCATCATAGTTGCAGAGGGCGAGACGATATGCAAGTTCTGCAGTACCATCAATCAGGTGCTCAGGTATCCCAAGAAGAAGAGGCCGGCATTCGGCAGGCGAAATGCCGTTAAGCAGGACAGTTGATGGGCCACCGAGATGTGATGAATATATATGTATTTATTACTTGGAGGTGAGTCAATCTCCCCTCTCTAAAATTACTCCCTCATACTTTTGTACGGCCATACTTCAAATCAAAACATTTATTATATAATTTTGAACAGCTTTAAAAATATGAATTGAACTGTCAAAGCATTGCTTCTTAATTACAAATAAAATGCCTTTTGTTTTTAGATGCGCACGAGCACAGATTGGAGCTGCAGACTGAATGAATACTTATTGGCTTCCACTGTGAATAATCAGTTAGAAAAAGTACAAACTTGCGTTACGAGATCGTGAATTATTATGCCTTTGAGTGTAGAGAATTCAAGTGACCAGAAAATATTTTCATGATCTGAAAAATTGAGTGTTTTTGTACTCACTTTTTTTTATCACTGTATAAAATTTAATAATTTTACGAATAATTAGTAATTGAAATGTGTATTTAGCGATTCATTTAATAAAATACTATAAAATTGTTCAACTATTTACAACTTTAAATATATCAATTGCAGATAAATGGTTAGTGTAAAAATTTTTACTCAAGAATGTACAATATAATTTTATATTCTAGCGTTTTTATTTAATATGTAACATGCGATATGCATGTATAAGCAAATTTATTTACTTGAAATAAACTTATTTTAAATGTCATTATGTTCACCATTTTTATCCTTAGTGATTATGAGTACTTAGGTTCGGCATCATGATAAAGTTTTTGAAACTGTATACAAATAAATGTTTTGTTCAGTATACTACCATGCAGTCATTTAATTGAATCAAATAATATTTTAATTTTTATATGAAGTTATTGGTCCAAGTAATAAATTGTAATACAATAATATTTAATTTATTTATAAACTTTTGAATTAGCTTAAGAAGCAATTGTTTCAAATACCACATATGAAATTTTAAATAAAAAAAATAATCTTATCAATATTTATTCAAAAACAAGTATATAATGCTATACAGAAACTTATATAAAAATTTTATAATAATTCAATAACGGCGTTATAATTAAAAAACAAACGTTATAACAAAAAGATATTTGATACAAAATAAAGAAAAGATTATTTACTTTGTCATGCATTTTATTTCATGTAAAAAATGTACCAAGCTTACATTTAGTGAACACATTTAAGCTTCATTGCTTATATAAATGGATATCGATATGTAGTTAAAAAACACAAGTCATAACTCTACATATATTAAATATAAAAAGTAATTATTGAAAATTTTTTTAAAACTATTAGTCAGTATTAAACGATTTTTATGTTAAGTTATTTACATTATGATATTAAATAGACTCGTATGAAGATTAAATACATAAAAGAAAAAAAATATGTAAAACCTTTTATCTATATATAATTATACTAAAAATATTTTTTTCTCATCATATCTAATATTTCTTTCGTATTTAATAAATTATTTAAATCTAATAAATTGCTTAATTTTTACATGAAATATAAATTAATTATTTTATATGCATAAATAATTTAAAACATAAATATAAATAGTTTCTTTCTGTTAAAAAAAACTTTACGTGCCTTAAAATTACATAATATTTATGTATCCTTGCGAATTTTAACTTTGTGAAAAATGATAGGAATTTCTTGTATTTCTATGTCGACTCGACGTACCTCTGCCACCATTATTATATGAATGTTTGAAATACCGGCCCCTTTGATAACCATGGCTGGAACTTTTTTGGTACATGTCAGTTTGATAATTATGGTTCGAATGTTTTAAGTACGAATTTCTTTGATAATTGTCATTAAACTTCTCTGGGTTTGTGTAAGAACGTTGAAATTCATTTCCTTGTTTTTGTGCATTTGATAGAAATCTTGCACTTTTCAGTGTCTCAATACTGTTTATAGCACCAAAGCCTTTTGTGATGGGAGGAAAATTATTATCTTTCATAGGCTTGAAATTAGGCGGAGGTATGGAAAAGTTTGGAACTGTAAATGATGGAGAGAATACTGTGTTTCCTGGCGATACAGTAGATGATGATGAGGACATAGATGTGCACGATGTTGTTTTAGGTGTGTTGACGTTTGTTTGAAGATCTTCGTTTAAGGGGGTTGAATGACCATGTAATCTTGGATCTCTTGGAGATATTGTTGCTATAAATAGAACAATCAATTTTATATAATTTGATACACAATAAAACTGAATTATTAACAATAAATTTTTTAAAAATAGAACTTACAAGTATGATTGACAGCAGATTCTTTAGGTTGTACTGGTTCAGTCTTAACACTCAATTTTGTAACATCTTCTTCAGCAAATGATTCAATTTTACTACTTAAGTTTGTAGTAAATGGTTCATTTCTAACACTTAATTGTGTAAATGGTTCAGATTGAATACTTAATTGTGTATCAAATGTTTCATTTTCAATACTTAATTGTGCATCAAGTGGTTTAATACTTAATTGTGACGTAGCTTCTTTAACAAATGGTGTAACAAATGGTGCATTATTAACACTTAAATGAGTAGTAGGTTGTTGAATAGGTTGTTTAAGAGGTGGTGAATCAGGTTCTTCTAGTGGTGAGTACAAATCCAAAACTTGATGACAAATGTCTAAATATAAAATGATTAGTTAATAAAATTAATTATGTGTTATATTTAATAATAATTTATGGATATACTACCTTCTAAAGTTTCCATCTTGAGATCTTCAACAAATACATCCCACCATCTTATGTGGTGACGTTGTCTATGAGCCCAGTTCAATATTTCAAATTTACTCAGTTTGGTTGCCAAGTATGTAAGAGCTATTCCTATGATTTCAGGCTCCCATTGAATTGATAAAGTCGTACACAAGCTGGAAATTAACATAAAAATTTATTAAGTTGTGTGTATTTATTATCATAAAATATAAATTCCACTGATTTGATGAATAAATGGTAAGTACCTATCATTAATAAAAGTCCAGGCCATTTGCACCATTTTTTGAAGTTTATTTTTATCACCTGTTTAATATTAAATTTTTTTTTAAATTATACTAGTATAAGAGTATTTAAATTTTTTTTTATTACCTTCCAAACATTTTGCATACATTATTAAATAAGAGTAAGGATGTTGTACTTGTAAATCAAATTTCATTGTTTGTAGTAAAATCTTTTCTAAAGTCATCACTTCTTCTTTTGGATCTTCACCAAAAGTTTCAAATATTTTTTCATTAAGCATTATCTTAGCAGCTTTGATGATGTCTTTACACTTTTTAGGTGTCTCTTCTACTTTGCCAGCCAGAAATAGACAGCAACATGCAGTTACCTGAAGTAATTCATACATAAAATTTATGGAAGTAAATCGAATAAGTTTTCCGAGACAAATTAATAATCAAGAAAAACAAAAAGTAAATTGAAAATACTCACATAACGAGGAAAGTTCTTAAAAGAATGAAACATATAAAAACGGTGATAATATACAACTCCAGTAGCAACTGTATTGTGACCAAGATCCATTTGTGATCCCATGTCTATAATAAATCGAGCTCCTTCTTTACGGTATCGACATTCAGTTTTATAATTAATACCATCTTGAATTGATGGCGTTTTAGATAGTGCTTCTTTATCATAGTACCAATAAGGCATTTTGTGTCTTGATATGTGTATCTAAAAGTAGAAATAAATAAATAAAATAAAAAATGGTGTAACTCTAAAACATTAACAATAATCTTAAAATATAAAAAAATAATTAAAATTCTCATACTGATTTGTTTACATTTCATAGCTTTGATTGGTGGTGCTTGTAAAAAAATCTTATATTATTTCCAAAATATAACCTCAATTTCATATTGTTTGTTTACGATTAATTTTTTGAAAACGACACCATAAATTTATACTAAATAAATACATTAAAATAAAAATAGCAACTAGAAACCTTCCATTTTGAACAGCCATTTTATTTAACATACCTATTCAATATTTACTTTTGTTAATTGAATTTTGAAAAAGCCGGTAAAACTGGCTAAACAAATTGTATGTATGCTAAAAAAGTAATTATCGATTTTTTAAAACAATTTTCAAACAACCTACATACACTGTATACTTAGTTGGCTATAAAAGATAGAAATCAGATTTTTGTTAAATTGTTAAACAAAAAGTGAAAGCTATTATTTACTTTATTATTAATAAATTAATAAATTTGATATTTATTTACCTTAAAAAATTTTAACGAACTTCCTAATTTACATAAAAAATCTTACAAACACGCTCGCTAACAAAGTTGAAAGTACACGAAATCCTTACTTCACGCAAAATATTATGAATTTCCACAGTTGAGAACTCTGAAAGATAAGCCTCAGATCTTGATTTCTGAGACGGCAATTCCACGAATTCCCGGTAATCCCGAACGTGCGATACAAGGGCAAGGACAAAGAAGAAGAATTGAGACAACGGCGGGCCAATCCAAACGTTTTGCGTGCTTTTGACTTTCCCTTTAACTCTGATTCTCTATTGGCCCTCCAAATCATCGCAGCGGTCTCTATAAATTAGCGCGATATTTGAATACCTCCTTACATATGAAGTAAGGATTTCATGTACTTTCAACTTTGTTAGCTAGCGTGTTTGTAAGATTTTTTATGTAAAATAAGAAGTTCGCGAAAATTCCTTAAGGTAAATAAATATTATCAGTTTTCACTTTTTGTTTAACAATATAATTTAACAAAAATCTGATTTCTATCTTTTATAGCCAACTAAGTATACAGTGTATAGATAATGTGACAAGTAGGTAATGTTGTTACTGTGCGTTTCTTTTAAAAATTTTGGACATTTTTAAAATAAATATTGCAAACAGAGAAAGAGTTATCAGCTTTGATTAATTAAAACACTTCTGGTTAGCCTTGACCGTAATTCATATTAATGTACGAGGCAGATAAGGTTTCTACTTAATTTATTTTTTTCGTAGTTTTATCGAAGAAATCCTTATATATCTCTATATTTACATCTTGAAACTAATTTTTATTTTCTTTATGAAATCATACCAAACATACATTTAGATATAACTTATTATGTAAGTAATTGTAATAGACTTAAACCACACCTTTTGTTTATGGCCACCACTTGAAAAGAACCATCGACTTGATTCAATATAGGAAGTATTTTCATACAACATATAAAAAATGGAATTGCAGAAGCATATAAACTTATCTACGTATATTACCTTCTTAGTTATTTTATACTCATGTTTAATAATCCAGGGAATTACAGACTTAACCCTTATTATTTATTATAATATTGCCATCAACGAATATAGTCCTTAAGCTGCAGACTTGAATTATTTTCTTCCGAGGAAACGTTTTCAAAATAATTCTGAGATGATTCATGGTCATTTTCAAGTCGATTTCTGTAATAAAATTATTTTTTTATTTTTTGAGTTTGCTCGGTTCCTATTAGCTATGCGATAACTTAAGTAACCCTATTACGAGATGCGGAATAGGCCACTTCGATCTGATACAAAAGGTTAAAATGTAAAAATTGTTTCACGTACCTAATTCTACAAAATCAAAAATGATTTTTGTGCATTCCAATCGTACATTGGGTATGAAAGGGTTAAGTATAAAACAAACTAAACAGCTAGATAAACATTATATTAATCACTTTTTATTACTTACGATAAATTATTTACAATAAATATAATATAATCAAAGAAATATGTATATACAATGAGAACCAATTATACTTTATAGTCATTGAATTAAAAATATACTATTAACATAAGTATTTATATTTCAGAATCTAACCTGAACAATAATACCTATATATATATATTATAGCTATCGTTATAATAGACTTAATTCTTGCTTAATTTAAATTTTGTTCGAACAGAATTAAGTACCACTGGTTGTACATACATACTATACATTATAATTCGCAGAAAATTTAATTAGAATCATTAATAATTTTAACTTTGATATTTTAATTCACAATGAAATATCCATGGATAAATTGTTTAATGAGAATGTGAATTTAATTTGCAAATAATAAAATTAAATAATAAAATCGTCACAAATCGTTGTTTGTGAGTATCGTTAACCTTATACATATATTATTTAATTTGTAAGGAATAAGTCGTTGTTAATTGAGTATTTATTAAAAATAAAAAATCTATTACAAGCTATGACTGTGCATTTAAGACTTCATAAGAATTATTTGTCACTGTAGAAGATAGAAAATAGATTACGCTTATCGAGGCTTATTGTTTTATCCGATTAGGTGAGATCGATGATATTAATTTTGCTTCCAATTAACTGCGTACAATAAATTAATAAATTATTGGTACATTGAAAGTCAACTTTTTTTTTCGCAAATTTAATAAACGTACAATTGTCGTACCTTTTCATACGCACGTAACTATAATTACAGAAATGGAAGATAAGAAGTAATACAAAAGAACTTTGATATACATACATACACGTAAGATAAGGATATACAGTGTTAGCAGTGGCATGTTTAAAGTATGTATAACAGGGGCGATGATCTCATTGCTTTTCAACACGTCCGGCTTAAGTATAAAAGTCCAAATGCACAAAATGTAATTCACTGCACTTGTCGAAACTCGTTCCAACTTTCTTTTTCTTCCTCAACAGCTCTTACTAACGATTCTGCAGCGTGTGGTTAGTTTTACCAGAACACAGCAGTCAATATTACGTCTTTCGAGACGTCTTTTCTTCAACCACACATTAACTTTGATTGTACAATATATACCTTTACTCGTAGAGACCATCGACATTGCTGTACGCGATTCCAAAGCTAAATCACGTCTCAGGATCAATGATGATTCCGATAATACTTGATAAAGTAGACAGCAAGACCTATGGCTACAACACCCAGGCAGAAGAAGATGAGGGTGTAGCAGAGTCTGGCGAGGAGGTAGGCACAGCAGCCGCAGCACACTTCGTCACACGAGGATTCGTCCGAGTCCCTGTTGTTGTGGTGCACGATTATCACGCGTGGCTCGGGTTCTGCGGCTGGTTGTTGCATGATCGTTGGCTGTGGCATAGCGACAACAGGTGCCGAGGGATAGGGCGACATGGCCGGCTGCCTCATGTACTCCTCGTTCGATCGAGGTGCTGGTGGATATCCTGGATTCAGTCCATAGGATGGACCGGTGCCGGTGATCTGCTGCATGTAGCCGACGTTCTGCTGGTCGCTGGCCGCTGGATAGGTCGGATACTGAGTACCATAGCCCTGGTAGTAAGCGTTGGACATCTTCGCCGTGTAATTATTTGCTTCGCGCAACAACGATGTATCGTGCAGTGCTTGTGCCTCGGGGCGGCTGTAGAGAACAATGCGATCGCACCGCGATTTATTCGCGGTTGTTCATTTTCTGCTGCTGATACGGTGAGATAGCGAGTCGATAAGGTGCGGTGAATGTGGGGGGACTCACACCGTCACTCCGTACTTCTGGTTTTTACCCTGAGCCTTCGGCGTAATCAATCGCATACGTGAGCCGCTTATACTATAAGTTGAACGGTGCGACAGAGAAGTTGCGTAAGCTGCAGCAGCCTGGCCTGAGCATTTTTATCTTTGTAATCTGTGATAATGGTGGGGAAGAGTGGTTCAGGAAAACGTGACGAGATGAGTCATAGATTGCCTGCTGTTTGTACATGAAATAAATAATTGTGTTTCCCATTATAGAACTTTCCTAATAAATAGAATAAATATTACCTATTTTATAGTCTGTATGAAATTTGATTAGTGATCGGGGTCCGTCATGTAATGATATTTGTAAAAATAAAAATTACATCTCTAAGTGTGCAAGCAATTCCACAGAAATTTTAATTTTTTCCGAAATCTTGCAAGTGAAATTTGTAAAATTTAAATATTGGTGAACCGAAAAAAATTCCGTCTTATATAAACTGAATGTTTAGAATCAAATAGTCATACAATTATTTTTTGTTTAATTTGTGGCAATTGAATTTGATCATTGAAAACCAACATATATAAAATTTTGGTCTTCTTATCGACATAAAAGTCTTTACCAACAAATACAAAATTTCTTTTATATAATCTATAGATTTCTCGTATATGTAAGTTTTGAGGGGTACCTGCCACCTAAAAAATAACTTAAAAGAAACCGAAGTTTAAGCAAAATAAAAATTTTTCAGTTTTTCGCTGATTAAAAAAAAGTGTAATCTATTTTGAAAAATTCTTACAGAAATATATTCTTTTTGAGACAATAAATCGAATATCGTTTGAAGAACAAGTATGTACAGTTTGCAAACAAAGTTTAAAAATTCTTGAATTATTTTACTTAATATGTACCCCCCAATTGAAAAATCATTATTTTTTGATGAATACACTTTTGATACGTATTTATATTACATACTAACGAATTATCCATTTTATGTATATTACGGTTAATCATTTTGCGTGCGTGCAAAAAGCTCAATTTACCGCACGCGGAAAATAAAACGCCTGCGTTAAATTGAAATTCAACAAACATTCACACAAGGGTAAAACACTTTATTGCACTAGTATCTAAATGTACTATTTTGATCGACTTAAAAATGACGTTAAAAATAGATAAAATATAGGTATCGTTAAAATGATAAGAAGTTTGAATTTTTTCGTATCATCGTTTTATTTTTTGTCTATGTAATAAATATTACTTTATTAAATAAAAGTTATTTTTTACTTTTTTTTTTAAACTTATCATTACTTTTTTTTTATCAAACTTTATTTAGATTTCTTTATGTTAATTATTGTCAAAAGTGCAAGAAACTGATCTTTATTATAAAAAATTATTTCATACAATGGGGTAAGTGCACATCTTTATTAGAAAATTAAAATTAAAATCTTATCAAATATTATATCTTAACTATTAATATACAATCTTTCCAAGATATAGCAGCATCTATTCAGGTAACCATAAGGATCAAAATTAGAATGTATTAATTTATGAGTATTAAATTAGAACATATTATTGTGTATTATCGACTTACCTTTGATCATGTTTATAATGGATCAGCTAACAAAGCAACCTCATTGCAACCGAATTAAAAGATACTCAATAGGATTATTAAGTCTGTTTCTTGATTATAGCTTAATCGATTACAGACCAATAAGAGTTTTTGATTAATCAATTAATAAATATATATGTGTACGGTAAATGTCTCGATTAGTGGTTCATAAAGGCTTAAAACGTACTACTTTCTAATTTAACTGAGAAATTATAGCTCGAGTATTATTATTTAAAAAAATCTATTCAATGAATTTTATTCACATGTAACATTTTTAAAAAATTTGAATATTGTTGAATCCACTTATAATTTATTATTTATTATTATTACAACTCCTATACATCTTAAAATTATTGGACCGATGTGTACTAAAAAAAAAGATAAATGTTATTCTTAAACTTTCAAGACTTTTTAAGTAAGGTAGTTGACTCGGTTGTCGATAGTTTTTGTACAAATATTATTATATCTTATTATACCCTGCTTCAAAAAATCAGATGAGAAACCAGATGAGAAATCAGATGAGAAATCGGATGAGAAATCAGATGAGAAATCAGATCATTATCATTGAATTTTTATTTCAACTAAAAATTTCTCAAAAAACTATAATTGATACTTTAATTATGTTAACAAAGAAAGTACCCCAGGTGTCCCCCCCGATTTCAATAATACTGAGGTATGTTATAGTACATCAAAAAATAAAAGACACGTATTTTTTTTTTATAGGCCGATATGCACTCTAAGGGGGTGAAAACCACCCCCGAAAGTCACTCTCAAATTCATATTTTCTTCAATATCTTCAGTTCTCTTCAACATTTTTCAATATAACTAAATGGAAAAGAATTGTCACAATAAAAGAATATAGGCTTCGATATTAAGGGTTGCAACCCTTAAATTTAATAGGGGAAAAATTACATTTTCCGAGCATTTTTTTCGTCTAGAATTGTACAGAACTGTTACAAAAATATAAAGAAATGTTTTTCTAATACAGGATGAGAAAAGAAAGTTCACGAGTTTCGGTATTTCCGCATAACTTTTTATTATGATGGTAGCTACCCTTAAATCGTACTACAAACCCTTACGGAAATAAACTGTAATCGGAACTACAGTTTGAATATAATATTACTATAGTAAATACTAGAGTAATATTATACTATAAATTATACTAAACTATAATTAGGATTATAGTATTTTTGCACCCTACTATATTTATTAATTATAGTACCGACTATAGATACTACTATAGTAAATACTGTATACATATATTACTATAATTATGACTATGTCTAGATTTATATTAGGGGTGTATAGATTTGAGTTTTATGGAATCGATTAATTCTTATAATATTAATATTAATGGCCGATAAAAAAAATACTTATCCCCTACTTTTCAATGCTTTATAACATTACAACTTTATCAATATCGGGGGCTCATTCAATGTATTATTTGTCTGTATTGCTTTATAGTACGATTTAGGGGTAGTTCACCCGCATAAGAAAAGATTATGCGAAAATACCGAAACACGTCAACTTTCTTTTGTCATTGTGTATTAGAAAAACATTTCTTTATGTTTTTGTAACAGTTCTGTAAAATTCTAGACGAAAAAAATACTCGGAAAATGTAGCTCTTCCCCTATCAAATTTAAGGGTTGCAACCCTTACTGTTGAAGCCTAAATACTTTTGTAGCGTTTCTTGAGACAATTCGTTTTCATTTTGTTTTATTGAAAAATGTTGAAGAGAACTGAAGATATTGAAGAAAATATGAATTTGAGGGTGACTTTCGGGGGTGGTTTTCACCCCCTTAGAGTGCAAATCGGCCGATAAAAAAAAATACTTACCTTTTATTTTTTGATGTACTACAACATATCTCAGTATTATTGAAATAGGGGGGGGGAGGCACCTGGTGTACTTTCCTTGTAAGTGTAACCTGAATATACGAAAAAAAAAAATTAAAAAAACATTTGAGTGAATATTTTTGATCTTCCCTCATGGAGATTTGAACCCTCTACCCTTTTTATCACCATTTCGTTACCTTGTCCACTAGACCACGAAGACCTACATGTTAACTTTTCAGAATTCGTCGTTCTTATATACTTAGAGAGGTAACCATACACAATATGAACAGCTTTTTAGTGAATATTTAAAATTTGATGTTAGCATGCTTAACTGACTACATAAAGTTTAAATTCGAATTTGGAGTCTTTTTCTTTTAATTATGTGCGCATTATATATTTTTATTACCAAAATATCTATTGACGTGCATAAACTCCATTAACCTTTAGACTGCCGGAAAGTCTATATATAGACGCACCCTCTGACATGAACTTTGTATATAGTTGATACATGATACGAGACACTAATTTGGCCACTTTTGAAGGACGGTTTGAAGGTTCAAATTTCGGCAGTCTAAAGGTTAAAGAAATTTTTTTGAAAAAAATTACAATTTAATATGACTTATAAGTTTATCGGTGTACAATTTAAATACTGTCCCAATGTAAATTAAGTAATTTGATCAATTTTATTTCCAAAACAAATTTATTAAATTTGCTTGTTTTATATTTTTCAAAATAAAAAGTTGTACTGATTTGAAAATTCTAGTCAGTGACTGCTTTCTAATTTTTCACATGAAAATTATTTGGTCTTAATATTATATACTTTCTTATTCAACGATGAATAAAATGTAGTTTTTATACTTTAAAACTAGACTATGAATATATTGTGAAAATTGATTAACTTAAATTAAATTCAAACTTATTAACAATAATGTAGTCAGTTCTGCATAATGCTAACATCTATATTTTTAAATATTTTATACTGTGTATTACTATTTCTCTAAATATATGTAAGAACGACAAATTCTGAAGAGTTAACATGTATGTCTTCGTGGTCTAGTGGACAATATAGGTAATGGAATAGTAATCAAAAGGTAGAGTGTTCAAATCGTCATGAGGAAAAATCAAAAATATTCACGCTTATGTTTTTTTAATTTTTTTTTGTATATTCAGGTTACACTTAGCATAATTAACGGGCGGTCGGAGCTACCCCCCTCTTCAATAGTTGGTAGTTCCAAGTTCACAGAAAAACGATAAGTCCAATAAGCCTTATTTTTCACACAATAATTAATTATATCAAGCACAATGGCGCTCAGCTTCTGATAATACTCAAAATTAAAAACAAAAAAAGTTACATGCAGAAATAGGCATACTAATCGTATCCACTTGAAATTGTACAAGACTATTCATTATATTGAGAACAATGGCACTCAAGTCTTAGTTTTCATTTTTATAATTAATGGAAAAAAATATCATCGAATCAAAAAACGCGTTTTTAGCTCCGACCTCCCCTTAAGGGGATGTCGGAGACAAGAATGACCGTCGCTTAACCTCGCGATGTTTTTCCAGAAATTTGATTAGATTTAATAAAATAACATAGATCTGAAGTGACAAAATTATTCCTTATTGAAATATGAAGGGTGCTCTTCTCCTTGAATCGAATATAAACGTTTATAATTTTGATATTCTTCAATAATATATAAATAAGACATGTCTCAAAACCGGTCACACCGTTGCCATACTTTTTTTCAATAATTTAGTCGCATTTTACAATAGAATGAAATTGTTAAGTGTAATATGCATTCTTTATTGAAATGTGAAGGGTGCTCTTCTCTTCTTTTTGTAAGATATACTTAAACTGGTGTTATATTAACAAAATCAATGTTAGGTCACATGACAGTTATTATAGCTCGGACATCCCCTTAAAGATATTTCCATAACTCGTAATAGCTTCCCCACTCCGCAAACGGTAATCTCCATTGTTTATCTATTGATAAGCAAAAGGGATACTGACCCACTTCCCCGAGGGTTCTGCCCAAGTTCCTTCCAGAAGGCAGATTTCCGCCTCTCTGTACTATTCCAAGCGCAGTCAAGCGCTAATCGAGTCGGACGGGTAAAAATGAAGTTGCACAGGTTTTAGTAGTTTTTAGATTATTTTCTCGGAGGTTCTTCGCTGAAGTAGCTGAACGCGGGAAAGTATAGCTAATCGCCGCAGTAGATAAGCTTATCCGCGCCACACGCGCTTTAATCGGCTGGTTCGCGCGTGTGCCATGGATAGGCTCATTACCGCGACGGAAGTCAGATAATTGCCGCGGGGGTAAGCTACTTCGCTGCGATCGCGGAAATATGCAGCAAATGCATCCGCGTGGGCCGTCGCCGCTGCCGTCAATTTGCTTATTTAATTCGCTTTATCTGCAATGGCTTTCATGCTATCGAGATAGTCGCTGCAAATAAAGAGCAGATGCGTCCTGTACCAATACGATTCGTTATTAGTCTGCTATTGAGCCGCATGAAGAAATAATCCGGGCACCACCGGGGTTCCCGTGGCCGATTGAGGTCCACTCTTCTACCAAGGTTTTTTGATGTATTTTGTCCTCCTGAATCCGATTTTCGAGGGTAGAAAGTTGTAAAAATGGCCTTAAAATTGTTATTAACAATTTAATTCTTTAAATCGTTATATCTTTTGTTGTTTACGTCAATTTGTTCGGTTTTCAAATAAAAAATCTGCTCAATTTATTTTTTTTTTTCAAAAAGGTTATATAGATCGAAAGTTATTGCAAATTTAGTGCAAATAGGTCCCAATTTTGGTCGTCGCGCTCACTCTGTTGCTTTTATCTTCGGTTCTAATATATATTTTTCAGCTTATAAGCTCTCATTTTAAAGGTTAATATTTTGCCTATCAGGTAAAAGAATTATAATTAACTAAATTTTATGTTAAAAAATAATTTATGTTACCAAAAGTTATAAATTTGTGACGCGTAATTATTTCAACGCGAGATATTACGTGTCCTCGCGAGCATCGAGCAGACACACGCGGTTAATTTGCCTAATTGCCGCGCGCGAAGAATAAGGGAAGCACCTACCGGGGGTGCTCCCACGAGAATGTGCGAGTGCGAGTGAGAGAAAGATAGGGCGTGATCGGCAAAATCGTGCCGGTGTCGGAGAAGCTCGAGAGAGAGACCGTGAGTACGAGCCATAACGGACGTGTTTCCTTGGATAGGAAAATCGAGTGTATTGCGTATAGCGAGTTTTCGTGTGTACGTGACGACGTATTTTACGCTTAATTGGCGCGTGAGAGTGCAGCGTGCGAAGGGACGAGCAGTCCCCCTCAGCTCAGGAAGTAGTTGCATGGTGAGCGGACCGGCCGGCCGCTCACGAGGAAAGATAGGAGCGAGCGAGCTTCACCTAGGCACACTCCTTGCCCCAAGTAGTTTTACTTAAGCGTGCGATTAGAAAATCGAAGCGTGCGAGTGTTCAGATACGAAATCTGAACACTCATTTGTATTATCTTTCTCTCTCTTTCTCATACTCGCACGGTTGTGAGAACAGTTGCTGTGCACCGGTACAGCACCGTACATATCGTGTAGGTCGCGAGAGTAAACACGCACCAGCGTGGTTACTTCGGAGACAAGGCGAGTTTTCGAGTATAGCCGAGCTACACGGAGAAAGGAAATCACCAGAAAAAACTGGTACTAATTCCTAGCAGAATGACAACTTATAATACTAGTATCAAGGGGCGCGGTAGCGCCCCCGATGGCAAGTATGAGAACCGCAGGTCGCAGACGAGCCTTCTATTATGTACTTTGAATTTGCTTTTTAACCTCAAAGAATTTTTTCCCATATCTAATAATTTATACTTAACGCTAATTTTATGTAATCATACGGGGCTTAATTGATAGCTATGCAATTAAGGTTTATTTTGTCGCGTTCTTAAGTTATTGCAAATGCAATGTTTTGGTGGGCTCATTTCTTTTCATTTCGACGTTTACATTTTTGGCTGACGCATATATAGGTATACAAGTATGTGAAAATTCTTCCTAATGCTACATATAGATATACAAGTACCTGCAAAATATGATGGAGGCGCAGTGGCGCCCTCGATGGCAAGTTATTTTTATAGAATTGCAATACAAAATATATATAAAAGTACGTGCAAAACTTCCTAATGCTATACATAGATATACAAAAATACGTACAGGAAACATGTACGATTTTACAGATATATAGTTTAACGACAATTTATCGAGTGGTTCAGACGATATACAAATACATACATATTTCTTCCCGACACAAGTCTATTCCATGTATGTCATCATCAAGATATTACAAGTAGAAACTAATACTACAAAATATAGGTAACATATAGAGAATAATATATATATATATAGATATATAAATTAAATATTGGAAGATGCCGAAAAAAATTGTATATATTAATATAATATAATCATATTATACTCTGTCTAGGTGTGTATATCGATAATTAAGGCTAGGTGTGGAATTCGGTCGTATTCGATGTCTAGGTGTACAGGGTCGCCGATGATGGAGTCTAACTAGTGCGCTCCGTAGCTTTTCGTGTCTAGGGATAGGATTCGGTAGTACTCGATGTGTAGCTGCACAGAAAGCCCCATAATGGTGTCCTCGTAGACATGTACGACTATATATATGCGTATGTGCGTGATTCTGGGATTCTTAAAAGATTGTTCTCAACGGCTGGGTCTTTGCGAAATGAAAGTTGTGTCAAATATATAATAAACTAAAACCCCACTACCCCCGACCTCAATGATGTTCGTCTGCGGCGCCTAATTCTATTTCCGGTCGCTATTATGTATTAAGACACGAAAATGTTACTAAAGAAATATTGTGATACTCACCAGAATATCCCAGAAGATGAAAATCCATCTATTTTTTTTTTGGATCTCCCAGAGAGTAACAATGCATACTAGAAATCGTCCCAGAAATACCAGAACTTGACTATTTATATATATATTTTGTGGAAGGTGCGAATTTCGTAAATAATAAAGTTTTTACTTATAATAGCTTTAAGTTTTTAAGGAAAATGTGCAGTTCATTGTAACGATTGCGCATATCTTGTCATGGAACTAATCTTATTACTGATATCAATATTATTAGTAAATTTTTTTCCTTTTACGAAGTAGATTAAGTCTTAAAATTAGCAACTTTGAGTTAAGGCTCATTTTCAAATGTTAAAGTAGACAATTAGATTCTAATTATTATAAATTAATAAAATAATAATAAAATAATATTTAAAGTCTCGGTTCTAAAATACAAGAATGTAATGAATGAATTCGTTTTCAAGTTTCAACGTATTAAGATAAGCATTATATTTTAGTATTATTATTTAACGAATAAAATTTAATTTACAAGACTCAATGAATATTGCATTTCATATAATTAATTATTATTGTTATACAAAATATTAACTTTAGCAATTATGTTAGATCATGCAATAACACTAATAATAATAATAGCAATAATGAATGTGTCTCAGTAACTAGTTAATAAATATTTAAATTGTGAAATCTAATAACCATTTTTACACTTTTTATTGTCAAATACGAGCGGCGAAAATTATATTAACAATTTAAAGGAAATGTAACAAATTGTAATCGATACATATAAGATTGCGTTTTTTTTTATCTTTAATTATTCTAATTTGACGTTGCGATCAAACAAGCACTATATTTATATTCACTAACAATATTTTTACAACAATTATCGTCATTTATTTTTAAAAATCACTTGTGCATTACAAAAATTACACAAGAAATACTTTTTGTTACAACAATGTAATTTCAATTTTGACCATTTCAATATCAATCAATCTAGTGTTATTAATTTTTAATAAATTAATTTAAATAGTAAGTTAGCACCTAAATTTTTATAATAATGACCGTTACATAATATAGGAATGTTTCATGTTGCGTAAATAATTTGTTTATTATTAACAGTAATTATTATGTGTACGTGTAAAAATAAGAAACAAAGTATGATTTAACTTTTAAAAAATTATTTAGAACATTTTTTCATTACCAAAAGCCGACGAATAAATGTTTTAATTAATTTTAGCTGCAAAATATGCATACTTATATTAATAACAATTATCAGTGGTTTGTTTATTAAGAGTTCTTGTTTTTACTCAATAGTTATTTATAATATTTAAATGTCAATGTCAAGAACCATTCCACATAAGAAGCCATGAGAGGGACAAGGAGAGCGATATTACTCCCACTCCAGCGCTAAGGGATTTTTCGCGCAGAGCAGGACCACAGAGTGCAAAAATTATGCAGAACAATTAGTCACACCACACCGCGCAACGACATCAGTTCCAAATTCGACAACTCGACAAGGCAGTCCAAGATTCTATGAGCAACGCTCTACAGCGAGGAACAATTCAATCAAGCATCTCTAACGATCCAGACGGTTTTTACCAGTTTAAATTCAGCGAAAGATATTGTCTTTTAATACGCATTTGTAATAAGTTTCTAAAGTTTTCTAAAATCGGATTTGGTTCACGACATTGGTGGAAATAAACACAGAAAGTGAGTTTTTAAAAGTAAAAGTTTTTTTGATTTATTCTATTTTCCTTTAAATTTATTCAAATTTTTCAATTGCAAATACATATAAAATCCCGTTAATTCTACACATGCATTAAGATTCGAATGATTTTATCGATATAATGTAGTAAATTTAATTTTTTCAAACTAATTTCAAATATATCTATAAATCCCGTTAATTCTACACATACAGTACAATTCGAATGATTTTTATGATATAATATATTGTTGTAATAATTCTTATCTTTAAATAAGTTTAAACAATATCTGAAATTCTGTTAATCGTGCATTCGCAGTTCGATTCGAATGATTTTTCTAATATTATAATAATTCTAATTTTAAAATCTGTTAATCGTGCGCACACACAGTACGATTCATACAATATTTTTCTGACAAATCTTTAATTATTTAAGTATAAAATCTGTTAATCGTGCACACACACAGTATGATTCACAGTATTTTTATAATAGTACATAAGTACACTATTAATCGTAAAATCACGATTCGATTCAGATAATTTTTTCCAAATAATACTTAGCATTTATTTAGAATATAAATATACATAGCATAAGAATATTATTAAACGCGGATTCGCACTAGTGTCAGTCAACATAATTATTACTACATAATTATTCGTGGCCGCCACACCAATCTTGAGAGGGGAGAACAATTCTTGACAGGAAGGGACTACTATAAATTAAACGATTCTCGAATATTTAAACTAGGCGATAATAAAAATCCGAGAACAGTATTATATTCGCTAATTTTTTATTATTTCTCACACTCAGCTTAATAAATCCCGAGTTATAGCGTTTAGAACGTTGGCTCAAAATTTACCATAAACACGCGATCAATTTCTTTAATTAGGAATTGATTTAGTAAAACATTTTACTTCGTGATAGTTTTCGGACGTCACATAAGATATTTAAAAAGAACAAAATCGAACACATTTGTGTTGAAAATACCAACAATTTGACTTATTTAAAATATTGCTATTGCTGTTAACACAGTTTCTATAGCGTTATAAACAAATTAATTTGGAATTTTTTTCATAATTTACAGATTTTTGAGACATAAATTATTGTTTAACATAAAATTTAGTTAATTATAATTCATTTACCTGATAGGAAAAATATTATTCTTTAAAATGAGAGGTTATAAGATCAAAAATATATATTAGATCCGAAGATAAAAGCAAAAGAGTGAACGCGCCGACCAAAAATAGGACCGATTTGCACTAAATTTGCAATAACATTCGATCTATATAACCTTTTCGAAAAAATCTAAATTGAGCAGATTTTTTATTTAAAAACGAACAAACTGATTGAAAACTGAGTAATCGACAAAACCAAAAAGCCAAAACGAAACGGGGTTCCATGATGATCGAACCGCAGCTTGAGTCTTTTTTTTACCTAATTATTTTATTTTATAATAATGGTAAAGGAACTTTTCGTAAATCAATTTTATTAAACTGTTTTGATTTTACATGACCATGTTTATCTACATTGTAAAGTCGTATTAATATTTCTTTTTATTGCTGCACGGAAAACGTAATTTCTTTAGTGCATGAGTTTTATTACTTTTTTTAGGACTAGAGATATCGACGACCTACGCATGTTATTTCGTGCAGACTAAGTCGTCCTATACGCGTGCAATGGAAAGCTCGCTGTGAGAATTGTTCAGCTTGCATACGGTGCACTCGAGCATATACGTAATGTAATGGGGCCGAACTTCCCCACACGAGCAAAACTCTCTTACCGGTGAGGTTTTCTGGCCGGCATAAATTTTTCAGTGCATGGAACAATATAATATCGCTGCTACACCGTGTTTTCACACAAAGACTTATTGCTTACTCAAAATCTAAATTATCATTCCATCATTATCATTTAGCAGGTATTTTGTACATATCCATCTTCAAAATTCTAGTTTATTATATTTAAATAAATTATATCTACTGCAAATGGGTTGCGATATTACAATGAACGAATACTAATTGATTACATGAACTTTCAAATTCAATCTTCATTCAAAGTGGCAATGGAATGCCATATGTCTACTTTTATTTGGAGGACTGCCTCGTCGAGACTAAAAGTCAGTTACAGTAAACTCATTCACACGTCACAGTACAGAAGGGTTCTCCTACCATCTATGATCGAGTTACACTTTTACGACTGAGTTGTTTACACTCGCCAACTCACAAGATGACCATGCCCGTAGTGCGCCTCGTGGTGCTGTGTATAAGAAAATACTTTAAAAAAAATTCCCCTAACCAATTGAGATACGGATCTCAACGGTTTAGTGCATTGGTCATACTTTTACAGACATTTACCAGTCCATATTGATTTTAAGCGTATGTGTATACACTCTAAAAGAATATATTATATACATGTATATATTTTGGGTATAAGAATAGATAAATATCCAGGGTCGACTAAAAAAGTCGAGACCTCGCGGGGTTCATTATTTTTCGCCAAAAGTATTTCTTGAAGGTTCCATAAAAATTCACACCCTTTGTCATCTCCTTGTCAGTGTAAATCATTTTTTACTGCGTGATACACACATTTAGGCATACGTTGCACATATGCTGAAAAACAATCATATTATTTCTACAAATAAACCATAGTTATATAACAACCAATAATTAGTACATAGACAGCATTCTATTTTAAAAAAATTAATAAAACTCACTACAAATATAAGCTGACATAAAAATAGTTTGAAGACTAAATATATTTAATTACGCCAATATTCATCTCCCTCCTTTCATCAGATTTGGTTTTCCAAATAAGAGAAAGTAAGCGTTGAGTCGAGACAATGCGGCCCTTGGCCTTCTCTCAAGGAATTTTTGGCTGTGGTCTCTCTGGTCATCTGGACTGCAGCTGAGAATGCGGCTGTACTCGATGCGGACCTGTACCCTACTCCAGTTACGTGTTCTGTTACTCGCGCGATGCGGGCATTTTCCTATTGATTTCAAGAGCACTTATGTCATAATGATTTACTGATTCGACTGATAAAGAAATTTTACTTCAAATTTATTGACTGTAATTTTTATAAATATTTATTTAACATTAGTAACATTTTTTACATTGTTTAATTACAATCAAAATTCTCATATATACTTATTTGCAATACAGATATATATATATCTATAT
>UELU01142171.1:0-99959 GCA_900490025.1 Megastigmus dorsalis
GTTTTACGGATGTTAAATGTTTTTATGTAATACACAAGTTGGCTATATAAAGCGGAAGCAGAAGGATTAAAAGGTTTTACAGGTACACCCATCAGCACTTAATTTGGTGCGTTTAAAAACTTTTCAAAATCTAACCTGAAACAATTATCTATTTAGTTCTTAGTTAATTTAAGTATTGCTTGCAACTAATTAAGTGTGAGGGTGTATATATTACATATGTATAAAAAGGACAATTCGTGGTAAAAACAAAAATCTCAGATACAAGTTCTAGGAACATAACCTCGTGCCGGCAAACACAACTCGAGCCGCGCCATTATTTTTCTCCTCTCTTGCACTCCCGAAGCATGCATAGACGGCACATGCGCGTGCGCACGCATTCTGCGTTTCATGAGTGTACATTTTAAGTAAATAATTCTTAATAGTTAACAAATATTCTTTTGATGCAAGAAACGAAAATTTTTGTTACTGTAAGTAACTGATTCATTAACTATAAAGAATCCTTTTTCTCAGTGTGTTTAGTAAAATCCTTTTCAGCCATTTTGATTTTTCGAGTCCCTTTACGTATTCTGTTCGTGCATTTATAACGATAGTTTGCGCGGTTCGTCTAACCAGTTCGTACGGAATATTGCCTGAATTCCAGCGTAGCCCGTGAAAATTACGTTCAAGCCAACGATTTTCGCATTTATTTTTTGGCAGCTGTTCATCCCATGAATATGGTGGTTCAAACAGGGAAACCGATGGTATTGCATCTTCTTCAAGTGCTACAATAGCAATCTCCTTAACCCATTAACGCCCAAGCGGACGTAGTTGGACACTCGAGAAAAAAATTAACTTTTCGGCGGTTTTGAGCAATAATACCGATACCTTATAGGTAAAATTGGCTGTTCTTTCGAATGCCGGTGTTTATTTTTAGCTACCACCCTTCCTAAGGGTTGAAAATGGAGGTTAAATGAAGAAAAATCTCCAAATGAAAACATAATTGAACAAACCTAGTAGAAAATTATTCGCAAGGCCTAAAATCTGTTGTTTCTTATTTGTTTTGTTACAAAATTAGCGAATTGTACTCGTGACGTAATATAATTCAATTTACAACCCTTAGCAAGGGGTAAAATCGAGAATTTTGGTAAAAAATGAAAAAAAAATTTTTCAAAATTTCAAGAAATTATTGACTTTGGTAGAGCACTCATATGTCACATACGCCGAAAACCTTTCACTGAGGAGAGTAAAAAGATCAAGGATCATTGCCATTTTACAGGAAAATAAGTACTAAAATTATATTCATATTTATCATATACAATTAAAAAACTATTCTTTATTATTACAGATATCGAGGTCCCGCGCATAACTCGTGTAGTATCAACTATCAGGATTCGAGAACAGTGCCCGTGGTATTTCACAATCTAAGCGGTTACGATGCGCATCTCTTTATTAAACATATCTCAACGTGTTTTCCTGGACGCGTGACTCTACTCCCGCAAACCAAGGAGAAATATATATCATTTACCAAATACGTTGTAGGAACTGATATACATCTTTGGTTTATCGACTCATTCAAATTCATAGCCGCATCGTTGGATAAACTGTCATCTTATTTAGAGAAACTCAACATTCTACAGCAAGTATTTGAGCGAGATAACAGATTCGACTCTGAGAAAATCTCACTTTTAAAAAGGAAAGGAGTCTTCCCATACGACTACATTACATCGCTTGAAAAGCTGAAGGAAATCAAACTGCCATCCAAAGAAAACTTTTATAGTAATTTGTATGATGCAAACATTACTATCGAAGACTATGAGCATGCCGAAAAAGTTTGAAACTCTTTTAAAATTCAAAATCTTGGCGAATACTCAGATTTATACCTCAAAACAGACTTACTACTTTTAACCGAAGTTTTTGAAAACTTTCGGAGCAACTGTCTCGAGACTTATGGATTGGATCCCGCTCATTATTACACAACACCGGGATTGACTTGAAATGCAATGCTTAAATGTACTAAGGTAATGTACGTTTATATATAATACTCTTATGTGTAAATAAAATAAATATATATTTTACAAATTCAACTGCATCTGTTACCCAATATTGATATACTCATGTTTATAGATCGCGGCATACGCGGAGGCATTATAGCCAGTGTTGCAATCGCTACTCAAAAGCAAATAATCCATACATGCAAGAAGAGTATAACCCTAACGAGGAAACCAAGTATTTAATGTACTATGACGTAAATAACTTATATGGCTGGGCTATGACTCAGTTTTTACCCTATGGTGACTTCCAATGTTCAATGTTCCTGATGATTATTCTACTGGTTATATTCTAGAAGTAGATTTAGAACGCCCCGACACGCTTCACGATGCACACAAAGATTTGCCGTTTTGCACTGAGCACATGGCGCCACCAAAATCTAAAAAAATAAAGCTGATGACAACTCTTCATGATAAAAAACGTTACGTGCTGCACTATCGAGCGCTCAAGCAGGCCCTGCAAAATGTATTAATACTTAAAAATATTCATAGAACTCTAAAGTTTAAACAAAGTGCATGATTAAAACCATACATCGACTTGATCAGTAAGATAAGAAATCACGCTAAAAACGAATTCGAGAAGATGTTGTTCAAGTTATTTAATAATGCGGTATATGGAAAAACAACGGAGAACGAGCGAAAAAGAGTCGATGTAAAGCTCGTGAATAATTGATACGTATGTAATAGTGTTAACGATTTTTATTTAAAAATATTATAAATACTATAAATATACACAACTTTTCTTTATTTTCTGTATATATTAACATTTATTAACAATATATACCAGTAACATATAAATATATTTTTAAATGATAAAATAACTTCATTTATTTAAAATAATACTTTATTAATTTATTTGCATTTATAACCAATATAAAAAATTAAATTATATATTGTAAATTAATTCTATATGACGTGTTTTACTGTCTTACAATTCTCTTATTCGTGGCGGCAGCGGCACGGTAATAGCATTTAGATATAAAGCAATGATAGCATGCGGGCAGCTTTTGAAATAAATTCATAGATGGTAGCACAAGGACTGCATTCAGGCGATACGCGTGGATCTATGCGTGCGATGTGAGTCTATACGGCACCGGTTATCCGGGGACGCTGACGTGCGTGGTGAATAGCAGGTGAATTGGATTTTGGACATTTTGGTGAATTACTGGGGCGGTGATAGTCAAGAATTAGGGTACCTGTGCCCAGATGCGGCAAGTAACGCGAGAATTAAAAACTACGCAAATGAGTCTCGCGTGAATTTAATCAATTTAAATATTGAAAAATGTGTTTTGTTAATAATAAATGTTATTGATAATAATTTGCAATAATTAATAATTGTTTGTTAATAATTTTATTAAAAACTTATTTATGTTTTTCAGGTATCTTCGTGAAACAACGTACCAATTACAATATATATTCTATTTATAATTGCAATAAAATCAATCTGATATTAAGTAAATATAATTTGTTATTGCGTTGTTAATAGTGTTTCTATGATTATGTGATTTATTTCTTCGCGTTTTTATTCGTGACTGTTGAATTCACCCATTTAATGGTTTCTGGTTTAACGCTATGTGGTGACAGCTGGTCTTGTTGTATCCGTACATATATATGCAATATGTTGTATGCAGCGTAGCCAAAAGCGACTCTCTCAGAGAGGCAAATTTAAAATAATTAAAAAAACGAGAAAAAAGAAGTAAGAAAAAATATTTTTATTCTTTGATAATTTCAAATAAATTAAAAGCAACAAAGTCACTATGCCAGAATTAATTATTTGTAATTATTTATTGGTTTAATAAAATTTCTGAAATCGGGCGGTGCCACTCGCTGCCACGTTAAATTTGGTCTTATTTTCACTTAAACAGAGTAAAATTATAAAATAATTAAACTTTAATTTGAAAGTGAAATAACAATGATTATTGTTAATAAAGATATTCTGAAGTTATAATCATATTTTCAAAAAAGGACATTTTTCGAAATAACAAAAGTAATAATACTTCAAATTGTAGGTAATTTAATGCTCTTTTTAACGCATATTGTAAATTTATTAAACATTAAACTTCCCTTAACAAAAAAGTTAAAAAAATATAAATCAAAAAGTAATTTTCTGAAATAAATCAAAGGAGAATCAATAAATCTTAAAAAAAAATTTCTGGCTTCATGTGACAAAACAACCGAGTAAAACAAATATTTATACTTTGAAATCTGTACATGCGTTTTTGAGATACAGATGTGTACATTCATACAAACACA
Source organism: Megastigmus dorsalis (assembly GCA_900490025.1). NCBI lineage: Eukaryota > Metazoa > Arthropoda > Insecta > Hymenoptera > Megastigmidae > Megastigmus > Megastigmus dorsalis. Next base: position 4,281 of record UELU01142171.1, read on the forward strand.
CGCACGCAAACACACGAAAAAAAATTTTCTCCAAACTACTAAATTTCTTAAAAAATATTTTTAAGCATTTTTGAAAAAAAAACTTTTTACCGATACAAAGCTCCTGTCTGAGAAAGCAGTAACAATAGAAAAACGATTTAAAAGCTAAAAGAGACCTTTTGCACTCTTTAGCTGAAGTATTTTGATAGCATTACATATCATACATATTATATATACATATATTCATGGTGAGGGTGAAGCGCGAGCGTTTACGGTCATGCCTTACATGCAAATAGCGAAGCTATTATGTTTGTATGCCTTACATCACGAAGTGTTGCGATCGGGGCGCGCTAGTTAAAATGATTGTTGGCTTCATCAATATTTATAAAAATTATTATATAGAAAAATTATGTATAGATTATATTATAAAATTATGTATAGGCAGCCTGAAGCTCAGAGTGCAGGTCAGGAAAATTCGCGCGTGTAGACGTAAAGTGCACTTCAGTTAAATTTGGTTTTTAAACAAATTCTAGATTCATTCTAAAAATATTGTATTACACGCGTTACCAGTGTGTATACGGTCCGAGTTGGTGTGTCTGAGTATGTGTGCAAAAATTGACTTGTATATAATTGTCAGGTCAAAGATCACTATATAGAAAAGAGAGCGAGCCTCGCCGTGACAATAAGTTTTGTCGTGCGGGGATGTATCCGAAATTATGGAGATAGTCGGATTGAAGGTGCGATGCGCTCTCGTATCAAACTTTAGCAAGGACATTGTCAAAGGAAGGGACTAGAGTGACGTGGCAACGCTCAGGGCCGTGAGCTTTAAATTACACCGACGTGGAAAAAATTAAATGCTAATTTATTCTTTTTATACTTTATAAAATACATCAACAACAACGGTAATACAACTGACTGACTAGTCTGATAACGTCGATATCGCGTTTAAAATCACAAACGCAAAGACGAGGAATATACTGTTATTATAAGACGAACTGCTGGACGAGTTGACGCCACACTCAACTTTTTCTTGTAGGCTCTCCAAGATTTCCTCATAAGTTCGGCCGTAGCGAAGGTTACTCACGTGCTTCTGCAGATGCTGCGTTCTATCCTGTAACGGAACATACAATTTCCCAATAAAACTTAAAGCCAATATACATTCAAATCTGTGACGATAATTAATTTGCTATAAATTGTCTCAGAAAAATTTCCAATTGCTAACTAAAGTTTAATAAAAGATCACACTTACTGGGAAAATGACATCAGAGAATCCCTCAAAAGGCCCATACAGCGTGAACATTGCAGTTTCCCGATCGTATGTCCTTCCGAAGTAGCGATCGAGAGATAAGAGTAACAAATATATTTCTTCTTTCCTTACTTGCGTAATATTTTTATTTGCTAAAACCTGTAAATTAAAATAAATTATATTTTCCTTAAGTAAAATTTCAATCGATTTTACGAGGCCCATATCAGAGTAAATAATATTACCGATCCTAAAGTAGTTTCCGCCAGAAAACACGATTGTTCATTTTCACGGGACTCTTTTGGACAGAGCATTTTGTAGTTCATGTGGAAGATTGAGAAACCTGATGGCAAAGTTGTGTATAAGTAGTGCTTTAGAAATCTTTGCATGTACCGTATCTTTTTATGATTTTCAATTAATTAACGAAGAATGCATAATGATACTTTTTAGAGATTATTTAATATTTCTTAAAATTTTTATTTCATAAATATATTCCCAGACTGAATTTAACTCGATAAATATCTATTTCTTATGCTTTATAAAACTTTCCCGACAGTTTACTTATTGTTTTCGTAATTTATGTCATTAACATTTACAAAGCCGGGAAATTTTTTTAATCAATCGCAAAAGATGCTACTCATATATTGATAAGCAATCACTACAGAAAATCCCATTTCTAAAGTGACTATTAATAGAGTATAAAGATATTGAAAAATGTATAATACTTGTTTTATAAACTTATACATAGAAAATTCAGTACCTGAGTAATATTTCTTAGCCGCACTCATATTGACAAAAGCAACGTCTCCTCCATTCATCAAACACTTAAACGTGTTCTCTTCAGGTCCCAAATGAGCATCGAATTGAGATCGATTGCATAGGGAATACAAGTTTTTAGGCAGCGTTGTATTCCTTTTGCTAAGTCCGTAAACGCAAGTCTCGTTAAAGAATTGCGATATCGCTTTTTCCTCCGAACAGTCCCACTTGGAGGAACTGTTCCTCAATATGGAAAAGAAGGCATTCCAACCTAAGCATAAACATGAATCGATCGATTAATCTGCATAAGGTTTACCGTAATTGATTGTCACTTGATTTAAAGATTCGTAAGAATTCTACCTTAAAGAAATAAATCGCTATCCCATACCTACGCTTTTGTGCCCAGTGAAGCAAGCATTTTTGCCCTTCAAATCATTGAAATCTCTGAACTTGGCATCCTTTCTGACAATCGCAGCGAACCTACTCGCTTCCAGATCTTTATTCGAGATTATATGAGCGACCGGTGTCAAGTTCATACTGCAATTCGAAAAACCAAACGCATTACGAAGTAGAACGACAAGCGCGCAATTTGCTGATGCTTTTTAATTAAAGCATGTACCTCCTTGCGTGTAACTCCTCGTCGGGTTTGGCAACGAAAACATCGCACCTATCGTCTCTGATTGCTGCTAGTGCCGATTTCCTATCTTTCTGCTGAATGCAGGAAATTCTTGGCTCAATACCGATGGCCAAAGCCGCTGACTGCATCCAACCGCATTTCGTAGCTTCTATATTTGAGGAGACGCACCAGCGAATTGTCCTGTCTGGGTGGCATTCGGCGTGCACGTTCGAACTCAAGTATCCCTGGACTTTGAAGAGAATCAAATTATTAATTCTTTAATTTAATATACAGAAAAATATTAAATTCATTTTCTTTTATTCAAAATAAGTAGCGATTAAGACACTGGAACTTACATCGTCTCAGATAATCTTCGGGCAGCAGCGGTGGTGTCACATTGGCTAAATGCGAAAATTTATAGGAAGCGTGAATAACTGGATAAAACGTCTTTCCTGTATTTCCCATGTCCGTTATGGTCTGTGCCACTTGTTCGGCTACGTCACTACAATAATCAACATACAATCATTTACCGAAAATTCCCACGTTCAAACAGTGCCCTAAGATTATTATAATGAGTGTACTAATAATATCGACTAAAGAAAAAATGTATTATCAGTTTTACCGTCTTGATACAACAGCGAGACGTGGCTCGGCGATCCAAGTGCAGGTTTTGTTCACGGAGAGGGGAATAAACATTCCATCCGGACAAAGAAGACTGAATCCATACTGCGACAATTCCTATATAGCACATCAAAATCGTTTATGATGGCGAACCGATTCTTTCACAAATAAAACTGATTAGCTGAATAGATATATATGATTAAAGAGAATTTACACATACCGAAAAGTATGGAACAACTGCACTTCTGCTGAGCCACGCTATATCACCGACGTTCTCCATCAAGCAATTGATCGCGCCCTGCATTCCGTAAAACCTGTCACCCTCGTAACAACCGACCGGACTAGCACAAAGCGAGCACAAATTTTTATATTTCGATTCTGCAACAAATATCAGAGTTTCAATTAGCACATTTCAATTTCAATAGCGCATGTGGGAATTCACGCAATCGTATAAAGAAATAATCATCAATGTAGCTCACTTAATATTCCATCGTAGGCAGAGTCGAGCGACCAAGGTCCAGCGATGCATGCCGCAGCGAAATGATGGGAAAGATCGGCAACTCGATTCTCCACTAGTGTCTTGTTTGATTCGCAGTCCTTGTTTATGAGCCATCTTTCAAAATACTGAAAGAAAGAATCGATAATGTTACTTTGAGATGTCATGACATTTTTTTATACTTGAAAAGGTGCGATACTTACCGATGTGTAATGATAACGGTAATTCGGCTGTTGGCCAATTTCGAAGCCCAGGTAACACAATCTCTTGTCCTTTGTGGTCCACATATTGTTGAATTTATTTTTAACGACTGCTATCATCTCCACATCGTGCTGTGGATTCACTAAAAGAAAATATCAATGGAATTATAGTTCAGTCTTAGCAAAATCTATAATGTTTATTTCATCAATGGAAGTACTAACGATCGGAAAACATTTTCAGCTCATGCGTTACGACAATGTCGATGCTGTCGATAGCGTTCGACGAGGCAACGGTCAGATCTTCCGGTTCCAGGACTGCAAAGTCCGCTTGTCCGTTCGCCAACATTCTCAGACAAGTGAGGCTGTAAAACACGATAACGAGCAGCGTAACGCGAAGTTTCAAAGACTTGCCAGAAAATAGTTTATGAGGCTCGTAAAAAATGCGCTTACCGATCGTCTGCGGTTATACAATTGATTTGGTTCGATTTCTGCTGCAGTTCGTGGCATGTCCGCTTTAATGCAACGTTGGTTCTCGACAGTTTTTTCGTGGTTGCACAAAATCTCACTGTGGATCAGTTTTAAATTTAAATTAATGAACAGTTTCTACGGACTTTGAAAAGGTGGCTGTTTTACTTTCTTTTCTGATAAAGAATTGTTTTTAAATAAAAGAATAATAAACTGTAATTCTTATTAATTAAAATCTAAGAACTGTTTTTGCACCGAGTTCTTGAGAAACTTCCAAGTATGAAAATTTATACTTTTTACGACAGTGTAAAAAATTTGTGGAATAAAAATTTCTATATTTTCAACGAAATTTCCTCTTTTTTTTTACTATTCGCTAACATTTTTTGCTTTTATAAATAAAGTGAGAACAAAAAATTGATTTTAGTTACAAAAAATGTAATTAACATTATTTTTTTAATTTTAGATTAACGCTTGGTTAATCATATAAGTTCAATTATTTCAAGTCGAAAGACTTCATATAAATTTATTACATTCTAATGAAATATTAATCTTAAGAAAGACGAGTTTGATGTTAAGGCTTTAAAGAATAAAACCATGTTAACTGGAGGATAATGCTTATTTTACTTTGTTAATTATTTTTATAATTGTTGTATTATTATTTTAATTATATTTGTAGCAAGTAGTCAATCTTTTTTAATATAAATTAATGATCATAAGATATGATTAATATCTAAAATTAGCATTACGTTGACAAGTCGACATGACGAAATAGTTACTTTAAGACAATCTATAATTTTATCTAAAAGCAAACGCGTAGCTTACGATTATGAAAATAGTTACATTTTTTAGTTAAAAACTTTATTACTATGAAAAATGCACGAGATGATTTATTAATGATTAAAACAAAATTTGATTAACTTATATCTCATAGTGTTATTGTTGGCTACATACCTATTGATTAATTTAATGGCATTGAAAGATAAAATAATTCGAAATCCGTAAAAAATACAAATACCAAATGATCCCAAAATCTATAATTTATACATGTACATAGTTTCATTATCTCCCAGATATATTCCGTCAACTTCATAATCTTATTATTGACACTATTTATAGTTAACCGCGTAAAAATACTCTCGAATCCAGTTTGAAATCTTTCGCGGAGCCAATAAAAAAAAACTGCCAACTGTAAGTTTACATTGAGACGAACACACACGCCGCCGTGATTGTCAAGGCTGAGAAAGAGGAAAAGTGAGATACAGAGAACTGAGTCATTCTCCTGTAAACGATGTCTGTCTGTGTATTTACGATGATGCCACTGTCTCAACCTACAGTTATACGAAATTTACAATTGGTTATTTGAAATTTTCGCTTTCGATCGCGGTTAATTATTCAAAAGTCTGTTATATTTTGTAGGCAAGATTTGTATTCTTTGTTGATACAGGTGAATAGACTCGAATGGTATTCTATCAGTAGTTTTAATTAGGTTGCGTAAATGTTCCTATACTAATTTAGAGAAACTAATCTCGAGTAAATTAGAATTTAAAAAAGAATTGAATCCATTATACACTTTTCAAGGGTGAAAGTAGCAGATAGAATTGGAATTGCCGGGCTTTCTACGATTTATGAATTCTTCATAATTGGTGTGTAATATCAATTTTAGAATTTCCGAGCATGCAATTCAATAATAACACGCAGCAAAATTATTATGACGCTATCTTAGCTTTCACTATTACAAAATATAAATTTGAACTTCGTACATCTTCTACTTGTACATCTGTGCGCATATGCCTTTAACAAAAAAAAGAATATTTCAAAAGTATAATCGCGTGCAGTCGGAAATTTCTCTTTCGTCGCAACTACAGATGCGCAAAAATGAGGGATAAAACAATAGGTATGTATGTACGTACAAGCGCCGGCGTCAACCGCATGCTGCCAAAGCTGCAGACAGCCTACAACGCACAGCATCCAGATCACTTTCGTCGACATAATTTATATATACTATTCCCCACACAACTTTTACCACCAATTTACCCAGACGACAAATCGAAGAAAGTGTCAATGGTTCCAATACACACTGCACATACACCGACTATATATGTATATATATATATATATATAGATATATTTTTCTCACACTTTCACTTTCATCTCGGGCCGGTAAGTATGTATAAACAAGTCTTAGCGCTACTCGTGCATCGCTCTCGCGGCAGATCAGAAGAAGAAGAAAAGAAGAAGAGATAGGGATGCAGGCGCACGCGCAGTTGAATACCGACTACTTTAGGCACGCGCGCGCGCGCTCCCGACCGAATTAAAATATGGACGGAGAACGACTGAGACGCCTCGGGGCCCGTCGGATATATATTTCCCCGCGTAATAAGAAGGATAAGAAAAAAACAAAACGAACCCGAAGAAGTGAGCTTCGTGTGCGCGCGCTCACAGAAGCCGAGAGAGCGCGAATATTATATCGGTATCGGTTTAACTTTCTAGTGGGGGGAAAATCCTGTGTGTGCGCGTGTGTGCGGGGCCTCTCTGTTCAACACTTTGTGTTGCGCGTGATTACGATGGAATATATGAAAATTTTATTACGGCAGCTCCTACAGCTGTTAACACCTTCGATTTTTCTTTTTCTTTATACGCGTCTGTCTATATATGTTTGCCAGAAATGTGGAATTTTTTTTTTACGCGGATAATTGTAAGCCATAATCTCTGTAGATAATTATTGTGTACTGTACGCTGTGCGGTATTTCGTGACATTTATTTTGAGTTAATGTAGATTTTTATTGCCGTATAAATGTTTCGGCGTTAAATAGGTAGTTTTCATAAAAAGAAAAAAATGGTTTACCTGAAATCGTGAAGTTTCGGAATACCTTTGCTCGCTGTGAGTTTGATTTTTAAAGAATTTTATTGAAAAAAATTTGTTTTCGTGTGAGAATAAGGTGGCAGTTCTATGATGTAGAAGCGCATTTTTAGTACAAGTATTTTTTGGTCGTACATTACACTCGTTTTTCCTAATGTACTTTTTAAAGCGTATATTATGTAATCATTGATTCAAAGTAAATTACTTTATAATTTTTACTATAAAATATTCAAAACTATTTTCTCTTTATTATAAATTGCTGTCATGTTTAAATGACTTAAAATCATGCGCACAGGAAGTGAAGATAACGAATATGTTATGTATATTGCAATTGATAATTCACGACAATCTACTTTTGGCCTATAAATGCTCCATAAAAATTTTTTGAATCTATTAGAAAAGCAAAGTTTACAAATCTCAAAATAGTGTACGCATCAGAAGTTGCAACAAAGTAAGTTTACACTAGAATGCGGAAAGTATATAAGATAAACATTGATATTTTTCTCCAATGATTCGAGTATTGAAAATATTATTTTTATATGAATCATTTATATGCATAATAATGTTACTTTAAAATGAGCTAAAATTGTTTAAAAAGATTATATCTGTAGAACTATCAAATGTCTGCAAAATGCATTTTTATGTCTATATTATTTACTATGCTTAGCTAATTACTAATTTTCGCACTTAATCAACTCAAACTCATAACGAACTAAAATTATTCTTGTACATATCGAGGAAAGAAACATACAGTTATAATCAAGATACTTCGTGCAATATGGCTAAGTTTAGATTTCTTAACCATCATTAGCAGCGAATACCTAATACAAAATGCTTCGAAGTTGCAAATAAATTGCAAACTTGCAATATATAAGTAGAGAGTTCAAAAGCTATAAGGGGACTTTAATAAAGATACAAATTTTTACAACTTCTTTTAATTATTGTGGTTTTATTATAAAAGAAGTTCTTACATCAATATTATAAGTACATCACATTTAATATTGCAATAATTAAAATCACAAGTACGATTTGCTGACTGCTGGCATTATTCTCTGTAATTATTCTACACCGTCTTGATATGTCCGAAGGATCGAAAGTTCCGGTGTATATATTAAATTGAACATTGTGTTCCGTCCTTTGCAGCTTCATTGTTTCATCCTTTAACGAAAACACAAATGTTTGTTATTGTATTCTCTTAAGTAATTTTTTGCGATATTTGTTTTTCAAATTAAATGATTAACGAAAAAATGTGATAAATTTTTAGACTACTAATTAGATAAAAATAATCGAATATATATATACGTACGGGAAAGATAACACTGGAGTTCCCATCGAAGGGTTCGTACATACTAAACATCGGCGTTTCCCTGTCAAACGATCTGCCGAAGTAACGATCCAACGCCAAAAACATCAGATAAATATCGTTTTCTTTAACTTTGGTTATATTTTCACGGACTAGAATCTATGAAAAAAAAATTATTACAATACTTAGATTTTTAGTGTACGTAAAAGTTCTTAACTCAGTAAAATATAGAAAAAAAAATAATTGAAACTATTATTTTAATAACTTTCAGATTTCTAAATGATGAGTCAAGTTTCGAATAAATTGATAAATCAGCAGAAATAAAGTGCTGCACAATCATAATAGCATACTCAATTTCATTTTATGACAATGTAATCGTCACAATCGTCACAACAATAATATTAAGAGTAAATTTGTATATTGCATAAAAATAAGCACGAAATAAATAAAACTATCTTTTGAACAAGCTGAATATACCTGTATATCATAAGACTTGAAGGCGATCTTTATTTTATCCAAATAAACATTATTTTTCAATCCAATAAACTTTTGTTCAAATCATTAAAAAAAACTAATCGAAATAATTAAAATGTATTTCTCCAGTGCAGGAAATCACTTACCGATCCTAAGCTAACTTTTGCTAAATAGCACGAGTTTGGCTCACGTGTCGCGTATTGCCCGTCGGTAGGACAAAGCAATCTGTACTTCATATTGAAAAAAGTAGTGCCTGAAAAAAAAGCAAGTTAATCTTAAATGTTATTCGCTGTTATTCCTCAAATTATGCGCATAGCGAAAGGATTCTCCTACGGACTACCGATGATTAAACAGCTCGTTAAGTATTCGCGAAACATCCTTGACTTTATAATGACCAAAAAAAAACAGCTGCTGAAAAAGGAAGACAGCGATATCGAAATGTTGCATTGGCGAAACAGGTTTAATATTCGATTCAAACTAGAAACATAATTTCGACTTATAATTTTTAAACTATTATCTAGTCTACAACTATAATTTTTCTTACGGAGATCCTATCGCTAAAAAATACGTCGTTGTCATTTCGGTATACAATAAAAGCAATGATATTTACGTGAAGCATAGCCTCGCGCAGCGCTCGCATTAACGAAAGCAACGTCAGCACCGTCCATCAAGCATTTGAAAGTCTTTTCTTCGACTCCCAAAGCTGGTTCTGCACAATAATTGAAGTACAAATTAAATCGGACAACAATTTACATTTACATAGCGAATAACAGTCGTATATCAATATTGGTACAGCATCTGAGATTACCCGTTTCATTTTTGCACAGTGAATACAAATTCTTTGGAAATCTATGATTTGTCGAATCGATGCCCAGGACGCAACAGTCTCTGAAGAAACTCGATATGGCATCTATGTCCCAGCAATCCCACTCGGCTGATACATTCTTCAACTCCTGGACGAAGGCATTCCAACCTGAATATATCGCGATCGAACGAAATAAAAAATACCTTTTACAAACTACCAATGATACCAAATATTATATCACGTAACAATAATGCTAAATGTTATGTTTGCGTACCGACACTCTTGTATCCAGTGAAGCAAGCTTTAGCGCCTTTCAAATCCCCGTAAGTCTTGAACGGCGAATCTTTTTTCACTATCGCCGCTACGTTGTTCAACTCGTCCTGCTTATTGCCCATTATTTCCATTATCGATTTCAGGCCCAGCCTACAATCAATGACACCCATTCAAACGACGTGCTTTCCGACGATATAAAATCTATCAGCGTATCTGAACAGCGAGAAAATAAAGTCAATACAGGTTCGCTCACCTCTTGAACTGTTGGTCATCGCCACTCGCAGGCTTGGCCCCGTAAACGTCGCAACGTCCATTGCTCACCAACTGCAGACACTCGTCCCTGCTCTGCATTCTTATGCAAGAGAAGCCGGGATTCAGGCCAAGTGCATCGGCCGCTCTCTGCAGCATTCTGCACTTGGTGGATTCGAGATAAGAGGCGACGCACCAGCGTATGTTGCGCGTAGCTCGACAACTCGTCTGTCCCTTTACCCACGCGCTGAAATATCCTGGAACTTAAAGTAGACGATAAACGGGGTATTGAGGAAAATTTAATATAAATACTTTTAGCGGACTGTAATGACTTATAAGGAAGCCTCAATTATTTTGCTGGAATGTAAAGTGCTGGGTAAAAAGACGTATGAATTTTACGCCCTCCTATATAGCAATAAAGTTTTTGGTTTTTAGATGATTTTCCAAGTATCGCATTCTTGGCACGAAGAAAAGAAGGTAGAAAAAAGGCAGTCCTACAGTAGTCGACAATTTTAAACAATTTTAAAACAACATTACATAGTTTGAGATAATCTTTGATGTCTACTGCATTATCGAGCTTGTGCAGGTACGAGAACATGTAAGAGGCGTGAATCACTGGATAAAACTTAATACCCTCTTCACCCTTGTCCGACACTTTATCCAAAACTATCTGCGCTACGTTCCTGCAACAAATATTCACTCGTTATATATACTTCAATATTTGATGTAACTGAAATAATCGAAGCAATCACACCTGTTTGCAACTATGACCGGACGAGGGTCCACTATCCAAGTGCAAGTGTTATTGCCGTCGGAGACCAGCGGTGCGAATGAACCATCCGGACAGAGTAAAGTATATCCATTAGCTGCAAGTTGCTGTAGGCATGCAAAATAACAATATTTAATCGTATCGAGGCACTGATACAATTTGTCTTTTAAGCTATCCTAGGTTGAGATCAAAATTTAAAAAAGAATTGCTGTAACAATAACATTGACTTACAGGGAAATATCTTGATACGTCGCTTCGATCGAGCCAAGCTACGTCTCCCATTCCCTGCCTCAAGCATGTCAATGCTCCGTTCATGCCGTAGTATCTGTCGCTCTCCTGACAAGAATTGGGATTACTGCAGAGAGCGCATAGATTTTTGTACTTGGCCTCTGAAATCCCAACGGTCGCAAATCAGCGAACTATAATACGCCAAACCTTTCTGCTAACAGATAAATTGTCTACATATTACTTACTCAATTCAGCGTCGATTGTGCGATCCAACGACCACAAACCTGCGACGCAAGCCGAATCGAAATATTCGGATAAGCTCGATATGCGATTTTCCAAAAGTGTCTTGTTAGGATCACAGCTCCTGACGAATAGCCAGCTTTCGAAATACTGAAATTCATTTAGTGTCGTTGAACAAACACAGATTTTACCGTGGTTTACTTAAAACTATGCACAAATCATGGATGCGATAGTTACCGTCGTGTAATAATACTCGAATTCAGTTATATAACTGGTTTCGAGTCCTATGTAACACAATTTCTTCTTTCTGGTAGTCCAAGTGGTATCGGAATTGCTCCTAACGATCGCGACCATCTCCACGTTCCTTTGCGGCATTGCTGAATCAAAATTCAGGGAATGTGGTATGATTTTCATTTCAACGTAACTATTCGTTCTTTCGCGATAAAACAACGAGTGATTTGATTTGTGGAATTGAAGGGGCTTTACGTACTTTCGGCGAACTGTTTGAGTTGATGAGTGACGACGATGTTGGTGCCATTGTACACGCTCATAACCCGCAGATCTTCTGGTTCTGCGACCATAAAATCCGCTTTTCCAGTTATCAATAAATTAAAACAAGACAATCTACAACGCAAAAGAGAATAATGAAAAGCTGGAAGCGATGTAGAATTCAATTGTCATGAATTAGAATTCATATCAGTGATTACCAATACATGTATTTTGGAGTTTTAAAAAAAGCATACATCAAATATTAATTTTATAATTATGTACTTATTATTTAGACGAAAAATAATAACATTATTTCTTCATTGATGAAAAATTCTTGTTCATTAATAATTTATTTATACAAGATCGGCCTCGTCTAAGATTGATTCGAATAAGGGAACTCGAACTATAAAATGTGTGTTTTATATGGATATCTACAAATTTTATTTACTATTCCTATCTAAGTTTCAAGTCTTGCAAAATACACTCACATATGCTGCCAAGTCTGTTAATTCATCATAACCATGATTTACAATACGTGAAATGAATTCAAATTGTATTTATTACGTAAAAAAAATTATATAATGTAAAAGGTATACTAAAGTTAAGTTTACTTACTATCTTTTATAGACCAAATTCGTTAACAATATAGTTTCAAATTAAATTAATTTGATTTAAGAAACTTAGAAATGCATATTGAGTCTCTTATTTAATTTAATTCAAAAGATTTTTCGCGAATTTTGTTATTTTGTGTTTTCTATTTTTTTTAGCTTACCTTTAAAAAATTTAACTTATGTTTTATTACGAATTTTTAAGAATGCACAAAAATTATCAGTTGAAAAAAGTTTTCTGTAAATTTTTTTTGTTAAAACATACTTTAAAAAAAGTCTAAAACATTAACAATGTTGTCAGCATTACAATGAATATTGCTTGTCTAAAAATAACCATTGTACCTCTCCATAAAGTCTATTACAGCTTTTACACGTAAATGTGTTAGGGTGAATGTCATATTACTTGAATAAATGTCAATAATTTCAATATGTTAGAACTTAACAGTTATGGAAGGATACAAATAATTTATAATACACCGAGCGCGAAACTCGACTTTTGGTGCCTGTTTTCCGGGTCCCAAATAATAGGATTTCCGCCTCTTTTCCAAAGCGGGCGCAAATGATGTTAGATGCCGGCATACGTTTTGCGTCTGCAAAAACAGGCACTTAAAGAAGAATTATGTTATTGGTGTATTAAAAAATAGGTGCTACTCGCCCTAGTAACGTAATGTACTATTGTACATATAAAGCAAATTTGAATCATTTTTTAGATTCTTTGACTTATATTCGTTCCAATCCATTTTATATTTTCATAGAAATGTTTCACAGGAGTCTTGAATTTAAATTAACAATAAAATAATCTCTACAGCTTCTAATAGTTTAGTTTCTTCACTATCGTTGATATAAATGTATATTTTACATGGATAAGCTCGGCCAGTAAACGACCACTTAAATCCAATAAATGGCCATGTAATATTATTAAATTGCGCATCAAATTAATGGTATAATCAAGTGGCTTATAAAATAAGAATAAATATAACGAGGCCTTTTAAACAGAAGGAAATAGCTTTTTACTTGTTGGAATCAATCAGACAATTTAGTGACAATCTTTAGTGGCAAAATATTAAATATACTTTTTTTTCAGTTCATTCTCGCAATGTATCTTAATCTTGATTACCTGTCTGTTGCGGTCACGCATTGTATTTCATGTTGAATCGACTGCAGTCTATTACATGTGTTAATCACATTAAAGCTGCTCGCCACATTCTTTGGTAAGCAGTACCTTACTTGAAACAAAAAACAAATTTATCTTACTGAACCGTATAAACAGTAAATTCTACAATAAAAATTTAAGTAATTACTCGTTCCAGCATTTATCAGACTTATCCCTAAAATCAGATTCGACAAAATAATAAATAATCCCATCTTTCACTGCAACCCTCCAACTGTTTTCCACGCACTGATATATATAAATGTGCAACATATGAATTGCAAGACTAGGGAAAAAGAAAAAAAAACAATAGTATATAAATTTGTCGAGGCTTTTAAAGAAAATTGACACCAGCACACATCGAGAAAGTTAAATTCGTAATGATTCGTCGCGGTGCAGCTTTTTTCGAGTGCATATAATGTATGGTTGATAAGAGCGCAGACACGAGTTTTGAAAACTTTATCGAAACTTTACAAATGCAAAGAACAAATATTAGTGTACAGGGGCTATTAAATTCGCGTACGTGAGCCAAGTGGTCATAAAACACACAGAATTACCTTTTATCACATTACCGGACATTATTGTTCAAGTTATACATTTCCTGGCATCATAATAATCTTAGCTGCCGTAATGCTTCGGTCGATGCAATGATTGTATTATAAAACTTTGGATCTTATATTGGTATACATTTTCTTTCGTAATAAGTTTTTTTTTATTTTTAATTCAATTTTCAATAAATATTATTATAATGTTTAATATTACCCGTAATGGTTAGAGCTGTTATACAACGATAAAATAGAAATATTTATATCTCACATTTTTCATATAGTATCAAAGTAATTTGTTCGACAAGAGCAGCTATTAAAGTTGTATAGGCTATACCATCAAATCCAAAAGTTAGTCAAATTTAAAAATTAAGCTTTTATGGTTTGAAAGTATATTTTTATACAGAGCTATACTAGTATTGAAGATCGGAATCGGTTAAAATTGATTTAAATGTGTTTTAAAGTATTTTCTGACTATATGAAGACTCATTTTACAAACTTTTGGCTGCAAATTTGCCCTTTTTTACCATGTTAATTCTGAATTGTTTCATTTATAGCTAATGACATACATTTTTTATCGTTGATATATGTTTAAAGTATAATTAGTTATTGTTATACAAAATTTCAAGTACTTGACATTATTTTTTCCTTAGTTTTTTCACGATTGTATGTGAATTTTGGTATTAAATTGATAGATATAGGTATACCTCGCATGTTAAATTGAAATTTATACTTATCAATAACTTTTAAACGAGCTAATCAATCCGTCTAAAATTTTGTGGGTGATCTTGTATTGTTAAAATCTACTTATTTACAAATTTTCAATTGTGTGTCATCATTTCGACTATATAGCCTATACAACCTTAAAGGCAAAAAAACATACGAACGGACGATAATACATACACCCGAAAATTTTAAAACAAAAAAGATATCGCAGTAACAGGTGTTTCTAATTTACAAATACGATATTACTCCCAAACGAACCCTGCAATCTTCGAAACACTTGTTACTTAATAACCTATATGCTTCCTTAAAAAAGGTAATTAATTTGTGAAGATAAAAAGTTCTTCAATTGCTAATTAGCAAGCTCGTAAGAATCCAATTCTCTTTTCATCAATATTTATCATTGAGAAAAGAGACCGACAGAGTTGTTTATATTATTTTTAAACTTTGATTACAAGCACGACGTCGATAAAGTAGGAATCGTGTCAGCAGTTTACACTTCGCGAACAAGTAGACGACACCTACCCCGGTGAAATAGATTTTTTATACTTTATTAGTAAATTCTTATTAAAAAAAAAAGAAACTGGGTATTCAATTTACTTTTTGTGATTTTAACAATTTAAAGCTCGAAATCCCATCCCAAGCAAATTGTTGTATGTAATTTAAATACATAAATTTTTGAATAAATAATATACTAATTTTAACGAAGTTGCTTGCCGATATTCAGCGTTCCTCTTATAAGTACGGTATACAAGTTTTATATATAGGAATCGAAAAACTCAACGAACGTCTTGATCCATTGTAAAATTTCATTTGTACTTTTGTTATTCCTTTAATCGGTTGATAGACCCACAAGTCTCTTAAAATCTAATAAAAATCTTATACAAATATTACAAATTAAAGACAATGCGAGCTCATAACCATCTGCAACAATGAAAACATAATATTCACTCGTTCAACCCTAACTCAATATAACTGCATTAATCTTCCGTAAGCACACACATCAAAGCTCCGGCATCTTAAACGCAGCATTCGGAATGGGAGCGATGTATAAATCGCATCAATTACACGATACAAAAAAAAAACAGATCAACCCGTATAGCTTAGCTCGATAGTATACAAAGAATCCGCCAAGTCTCAACCCATATCACGGATGTCGCATTGTCATTCAACATCATGTGCCCGCGCACCGCCGCAGCATGGGCTGTTCCAAAAATAAATACCGAGTGGCGCTTTGAATACACGCCGCTACGGGGCGACTCGGCTATCCTCGGTACTTTCCGCCCATCGCTTCCCAAACGACTTTTCTCTCTGCTGCTCAGCTGCTGCTGCTGCTGCTGCTGCTGCTGCATGAGCATTTATTTCTTAGAGAGAGGCTAGAACTCGATGGATGTGTTACACTTGCTTTTCGCGTCGTCTGTATAGTCGAAAGAAAGTGCACATTTTCAGGGTCACGCGACTGTGTTTATAACTGGTATAGATTCAAGAGAGAGAAAGATTTTTTTCTGTGATGTATAGCTGATAGTTTTGGGTGTATCCGCGAAGGAACGAGGTGGTGGAACTGAAATGTGTCGAGAAAGTTTGGGTGAAAGTAAAATTTTCGAGTTGACCGATTCTGCGATTGTTGTTATCAGTCGTGTGTGATAATGTGTTGAGTGCAGATTTAGGACTGGATTTTCGAGTCTTGTACATATAGGTAAATATTAATATATCTTGTGAGGTAGACAGAAATATTATTATTGTAGAGGATACAGTTTTTTGTACACATAATGAATAGTAAATAAATTGAGATTTCATTTACAATGCATTTGTGCTAAAACTATTATAATAAATATTTTAATAAATTTAGAGGATACTATCTAACACAATAGATCTATTTTTTATTTTTTATTCTATAAAAAATATTATCAAATGTTTACTAAACAGATGTAGTTTAGTACCTATGCATAAAATATTTTTATGCACATAAATTTATTATGACTTGAATATACTTAAGCTCATCAATGTCTAGCGATAGCTTTTAATCACTCACTCGATTGAATTATCGGAAATTTGTGTTACAGAGTATTAAAACAATGATCGTGAAAATGCAATGATTGCTTGCGTGCAATTATTCATCTTTATCAAGAGCGTTCGACAAATCATTGTTGATAGCGAAGTATAAATAATGAACATTTAACTATCACTGGTATGTGGTCCACACCATTGTAAAATAGTATTGTAAAGATAGTTTTGAAAATAATTTATTTTTATCTTATACTATATAGATAGGATCGCAATAGAAAAATTTTTTATTATATGCATACATGTATAATACAATCAAATAGTCACGTGTGTCGATTTCTCTACGCTACATTAAATGAAAATTCAATTAGCAATTAAATTTTAATAAAAAACGCTTCCTGGAAGAAGTCGGTGTTGCACCGAAACTTATCATTTTCAATTCGATTCTTAAACAAACTTATCCTTCAATTAAAATCCAACAAAGTGCTGGAAACATTCTCATCGACTATCGCCTGCATATACGCAAGCTTCTTTCAGCAAAGCGGCATATGTATGCACAGTACACACACACCGCCAGAGTCGAGATATCGCACGCACATTTCGCAGTGTCTATAATATACATATATATATAAAAGCGTATCTTGCTCGAATCAACGCCTATATAGCTCGTATAAAGCCGGTATGCGCAGATGCGAGCGAGACTCGCGCGGCGACGTATCTGCGGCAATTTTTATCGGACGCGCGCGCTAAGTCACTATAGGTATATAGTACCTATCATACATCCGAGAGTCTGCGAACGGAGTAGTCTCGAGAATGACTTGACTCGACGATCAACCGATCTGCAGAGAACGAGTTTGAGGGTTTGAGCTCTTTATTAATTGCTAGTTTAATAGATTTGTTATTTATATTTATTGTTATAGGTAACTTTTGAGAGATTAGCGGCTTTGTTGATGTTGGCAATTTTAAGTGTTGCCGTAGGCAAAGCCGGTTTACTTTGTTTTTTTAATGAATAATTCAAAATGCAGATAGTGTATATTAACAAAGAATTGTTGGTGTCGTTCCTGATGCTTGTCAAATTATTTCGAGGATATAGACAATTATTCTTTTTTTCATTTTTTAAATGTAATAGTTTTTACCTAAAATACGTACGTAATTACGGGTATTGAACCCATACATTTTCCTAAATACGGACAATAGATTGCCAAAACACTTGAATCAATATTTTAACAAGCGTAAAGAATATTTTAAAAATAAATGTACAAGCGAAATTTATAATTTAATTAAATTCAGAAATTTAATGAGAAAATAAATCTTTTATCTTTAAATTATTTTGAACATATATAAATTGATAAAAGTTAATCAATTTGATATAAATACGGAATAACCGACAAAATAGACAAAAACAACAATATACATTACTTTTTTTGTCCGTCAAATAATCTTGTAGATAACCAGAAAGCGCTAATGTACGTGCGAATGAAGTGTGATGTTTAAAACAGTTGATTTAATATCTTAATATAAAAATAATCTTGTAAGAATTCAACATGAATTACATTTTTAATAAACAATTTCGCCCAGAAATCACACATTTGTTTAAATCTTTGTCAACAAAAAAAACATAAATCACTAGGTTACTTTTGACAGCCAATTTTTTTTTGTACAAGAAAC
This sequence comes from Megastigmus dorsalis, assembly GCA_900490025.1. NCBI lineage: Eukaryota > Metazoa > Arthropoda > Insecta > Hymenoptera > Megastigmidae > Megastigmus > Megastigmus dorsalis. Next base: position 23,045 of record UELU01142171.1, read on the forward strand.
TATTTATCTTATCATGAAATAGTGAAAATTATATTGACTCTTAGTTGGTATTATATGAATTGAAATTTATTAACGTTTCGCTAAGTGTTCGATTTCTAAAGGAATTCTCAGAATTCAGAATATATAATACCTACTTATAATCCATGTGAGAGAATCAAATATACATTCTCGTAATTTTATACAATTACATCTTTCATTACCAATTTAGCAACGGAAAACTTTCATTTCCATTGAGTACTATATAAAGAGACGATTAATCTACACGAGAAGATTAATTTTTTTCTCGAGTGTAAATATTGATCAATATAAAATCATTTAATCTACGATGTAATCTGATACTCTCGTAATTGATCAATCGTAAAGATATAACGAGAATCAAATATCGTATATTTTTATGCTTATTCCAAAACAATCTATCTGTCATTTCAGATCTAATGGAAGACAATGCCATTGTAAACTGCAGTTTGATGTTCCTTAGTAGTTAAGGAACCCGATGAAAGAATTAATTAATTATAGAGCATAGTATCAATATCATTTGAAAGATGAGAAAGATGAAAATCAATCCACAGCAGCTGCCTGTTAAGGCTCATTTCTTCTTTTTTATGGCAGGTAAATATTTTCATTTTCTTGAAATTTATATTAACTTACATATATGCGTTTAAGTATTTTTAACAAAATCAACCGGTATACTCTTGAAATATCTGTTGGAAAACTTTCCCCAACATTCCATAACTGCAAAAACATATGCGCACAGTATAAGTACACTTCGATCCGCAATCTCATCAATTTAAAAACACGAATGATTTTTCCCAATGTCGCATAGCAATGGGTCCAATCCTGCCATTCCTGCCGGTCTACGGCAAACAGCTGGGCGTCTCGCCACTGGTGATGGGCAGCATCACGGCAGTCCTGCCGCTCCTGTTCCTGGTCGCCAAGCCGAGCTTCGGCTTCCTCGTCGACCACTTCCACGCCTGGCGCAGGTCCATCTTCGTCCTGCTGCTCGCCACTACGAGCGGCTGCTTCGTGCTCATGTACTTTCTGCCGGCACTGGCGGGACCGGTTCTACCCGACAACGGCTTTCGCAACGTCACCTGTCCTGACCTCGGTCCTCACGCCCTCGGTCGCTGCTCCGACATGGTAATGTTCGTAGACACGCGGTGCGGCGTAGTAGAATTTTTTTATCGCTATACTTGGCTAGTTATGAATGTAAAAAGAACAGAAAATTGTCGAGCTTAGTTTTCAATGGATTATTTGCGGCCACCTAGGTTTTTCTTAGTATATAACCATTCAGTTTCTATGCACAACCCCTACACTTATATATATATAGCTGAAAAAGAAAGCTGAACTTTATCGGCACACGCCTTTGCATTTGAGCGAGTGCCAGAAAACGAAACAATCGAATAACAGTGCATCACCGGTGCACGTTAAAAAGCTGCTAACGGGTCATCGAACTTTGCAATTTGAAAAAAATATGTATACTAAACCTTGGCACACACTTGAAAAAATTTGTTAAATAAATTAGCGATTGTTTAACAAAGTTTAACAGCTTCGACTTTAAGATAATCCATTTTTAAAATAACTTTTTAAGCCTTCATTATATTGAAGAAAATATTGTAAGAGCCATAAATTAATAAAGTCAAAAGTTATACTGCTGCGAGATAACAATCTCGCAACTGTCGCAATATATGCATATATCGTAGTTCACACGATGAATATGATAAATTTTTACGATTTGGAAATTATAAAATTCAATGGTCTAAGACGTTTTTATTATCCTAATTCAAAACAATTTCAAAAAAATTTTTAAACCAATAATTTAAAGATCTTGTTTTCATAATATTTCTGTGTACATTACATTTACTTTACTAGAAAATTAATTTGTTCATCAGTAGAATTACTTTCCTTTAATATTACTTATTTCAAGCGAGTGTATTTGGGTAAACTAAGAATAAATCCTGAAGTGATCTTAAAAGCCTCCCGGAAAATGTGCACGAAAATATTCTTATTAATTTCAAGAAAGCGATATCCTGCGATAGCAATTTATTGTTCATGTTTGGATCGATAAAAGCGATAAAATAAGGTTTCGTATTTACAAGGGATAAAAATCCATGTTTCATTATTAAAAAGCAATAGACTGCTTTATTTTGTTTTATCTTTCAAAACATATATTAAGTAGGTATAATAACAAAATTTCTGATCTCAAATCAGGTACGATACATACCTCAACGATATTTTTGTTGCGCCAGCTTTTATATAACGTATATACACTACCTTATCTTAAAAATAATTTCTAAAAATTCTTGCTCAAGCTCAAACGTAAATTGATTGTCATATAGAAATTGATTATCAACCATTCAAATCTTAAAAAGATTGAAAAAAAAAACATACATCAGTGCTCGAATCAGCATCTCCGCGGCATAGCCAAAACATCGTGATGTATAGTCGATACCTCCTATCATCCCTGGTCTAGCTATGATTTTTTAAGTCCTGGTCATTATCCAGAGAATCAATGTAACAGATTCCTGCGTGGACAATGGCAGGTCGAGTCTGTGCCAGTGGAGCTGCGAGAACACCGACTACTTCGAGGCCGACGTCTTCTTCTGGGCGACTCGCGAGGCTCGCATCTCACCCAACACATCCTGCTTCATATCCAGGGTGAATTCGAGCTTGGTATGTGGCGCGGACGATTTGTGCGAGGTCAAGTGCAACGATTCGGAACACGAGAGCGCCTGTGTCTATGGTTCCGTAACTTTTTGGGGTTTTGTCCTACTGATGTCTTTGGGCTCTATCGGATTCAACGTCAGCAATTGCATCAGCGATGCTATTTGTTTCGATGTCTTAGGTATGTTGGTTGTGATCATTTAATTTAAGGGTGCTTAGAGATTTGTCAAACGGCTATTATTTATAAACTTGTATTAACTAGTATCATCAGGTTTCTGTATTTAATTTTTATTTGATAATTAAACTTTGGAAAATTATAATATTTAAATTTATAAGTAAGAAAATTTCGAAGACTTGATATCTTTGGAGTTTTAGAGTTACAATGTCATTCAACGATAATTTTATTATAAATTTTCAATGATTTCTTTAACGTTTTTATCGAATCGTGTTTGTACCTAGAATAGACGGAGAAATGTTTTTAATTGTGAATGCAGGTGAGGGTGGACAAATGAGCTACGGAAGGCAAAGGGTATGGGGTTCGATTGGCTTTGGAATTACGGCATTCATTGCTGGTTACGCGATGGATTGGTGGTCCGCGAATGATACGATAAAATCTTACACGCCGGCTTTCGTATTAATTTTTGCCTTCACAATCATCGATCTTCTGTGCTGTTCCAAATTGGAGGTAAGATTGTCGTTCTAATTTCAAAAAACTATATGCTTTTCTATTGTAGTGGGAAATTAAATAATCAAATATAAACTATTGTTATATATGATTTTTACCTTTTTTTTCTTGTAAAAGAATTCTATTAATAATATTCAACTTTCATTTTATTACTTATTACTTACATCATTATATAGAAAAAAAATTTTGCATAACATACGAAAATCAAATAATTTCAATTCATTATTTAATGAAAAACAACACAAATATTTTATAAATACGTCGAAAATTTGAAAATTAGTATTTTCGTAATTTAGCATAATCGAATTTGAAAATTTGCGGTTTTCTGTAGTAAAGCAATTCAGAATAAAAAATAATGCTTTTTTTACTGGCAATCAACCTTAAACATTATAAATAAAATTACTGTTCATTGTCTCAATATACGAAAGTTATCATTATTATTTTAAATACTAAATTACTAGAATCTATTTAATATAAAAAAAAAATATTTAACGTTATTAATTAATTATGTTTAATTAACCAATTACGAAATTTTGTGTATATTAAAAGAGCCATACTATTTCACCAAAAGATACAAAAAAAATAAAATAATATTCTCCTGAAAGTGGCCAGTTTGATTTGAATACACGAATATAAGGCCCCTACAGGCAAAAAGAAAAAGAAGAGAAACAGGAACAGATATAAGAATCACATTTTTTGGTATATCTATATATGTGAAGAACAGGAACAATAAGGCGCTTATTCTTTCTATCTGTTCCTGTTCTTTATATGTATATAGATATAGCAATTAATGTTATTCTTATAGCTGTTCCTGTTCCTCTTCTTTTTTGTTTGCCTGAAGAGGCCTTTATAAGACTTTTATTTGTTATGACGACTGTGATCAGACATTCTGATGCAACGCCGTGAAGTTACAATATAAATACGGCCATCGAAAATATATAAGACCCGTACAGAGGCCGAGCTGCAATGCACAAAGCGTACAATCTATACTAACTGGACCTCTGTAGGGGCATAGTATGAATGTATTCAATTACAAACACTGTATACATTTATATAACTATGCATAGAATAATTAAAATAATTAGTTAAAATATAGTTAAAATATAGACATAACTATAGTTGAAGTAAAATAATCGAAAATAATTAAGGACTAAACATAACAATTCGCAATCATGAAAACCAAATGTTTTTTTTTTCAAACTATAGCTCATTCCTATCACCTACCCTGCCACCCCGTCTTAATTGTGTAGTATTAGACCTCTGATTAGACCACTCGCGTCGCTCGAACATAACCTGTCGGACCACCAAATCTTGCGTCGGTATCGACAGGTGAGCGATCGACTGCATCAGCTTGCAAATATCGTTCACCGGGTCCTTGCTTGAAAACTGATTACTCGAGTCCGCCGAAGGTAATGATGTCTCACGCTCGCTCTCGAACTCTTCACTCCAAATATCTTCTGGATCCACGTCAACTCCGGCCCCGGTATACCTCACGACTTTACCCATGCCAGCCACCTTTTTCATATTCTCTTCGCAGGCCGATTCGCTGCAACGTGGGCAGGAATCTAAATTAACGCCACGGCGCCCGCAATTAAAGCATATTTCTGCGATATAAGGACGGGGACATTCCTCGTAATCGTGATCGTACTGCCAGCAGTTGAAGCATCGATTTGGCCCAGGGTCGATTCGTAGATCGACGGGGATAGGGACTAAATAGTCATCGGGAACTAGTCCGCGAGTTTTAACTTTTAGCATTTTGTACAGACAGTCGGATTTTATGGTTGCTAAAGCTCTGTGCGATCAGTTCTGGAACATGAAAAAGATTTTTGAGCGGCGAGAAGTATAATGCACCAGTTTTATATTTACTATTCTCTCTTTCTCTTTACCTGCCTCTATTTCTCTCAGTTTATAAACTTCTCGACTATAATCTTATCTTCTTCGTAATCATTCACTATCTCCCCTTCGCTATTTCAAGGCTCTAATAAATAATCAACTTTGACATTACCTATACTTACGTAAATACGTTTAATGACTGATACCAATGAATATAGACGCTCTATATTCGTTGCGGATACCGAATGAAATGTAATATTATACTATAGCTATTACGATTAATTTGGCTAGGTATATCTAATAGGTATATAGGTGCTGCACAGTGCTGCCCCCATTCTAAAATTTTGGCGCCATGACACTGATTGGCTGATCTGCTAACATGCAGACACGCATTCTGAGACTACAATGAGGCTGCATGCACTTTAATTGTCAAACTAGTAATGATGTTAATCATTGTTAGCTTGAATGATCGAAGTAAAAATTAAAGTATAAGCGAAATAATTTTATCTTTTTTCTATAATCAGTAAACAAATTTTTTTTAATATTTTCTATGATTTGTATATACTACATATACTTGTTTATAGTATAATATTCACGTGTAAGATTTAGTGAGATAAAATAAATAAGAAATATGCATGCATAATTTATTGTTATAACTTTATATTACGAAGTTTATTTTAAGTTGCACATAAAATTTTAAATCCTTTTGAGACGAAAATGTTTAAAATATAATCGAAATATACTGTGTTTTTTAATACCTACAAATTTTATTGCAGCTACCGATCATATCTGGCAACGAAAGTATTCTCAAAGATGTTTGTGGATTGATCCGAATAAAACCGATAGCTATTTTTCTCTGTTTCGCAACTGTCGCCGGTATTTTGGACAGTTTCATCATATACTTTCTATTCTGGTAAGTGTGTACTAATACTAATATGAAGAAAAGTTAAAAACTTATATTATTTTTAAGAGAACTTTATTAAGATCGATGTTTTGAAGATTTAATGGTGATTTTATTTGATTAAGAACCACAATTGAAAGAACGGAAATATTAAATGTTTGATATTCTTTATAAAAAATTATAATATATATATATGTCAGGTATTTAGAAGATCTGGCACTGGCAACTGGCTATATGCAGGAAATCAAACTGATCGAGGGACTGACAGTGTTTGCCGAAACTCTAGGAGGCGAAGTCATATTTTTTACCCTATCAGGTAACACCGATCACCTTTCAGTGATCAAAATCATTTGTCTCGTTAGTTCTCTACCGTAGCTCATATACATTCGAACTACGTAGGTAAAATTCTGAAGAAGATCGGGTACGGCTACAGCTTCGTATTCTGCTTCATCTGCTACGGCCTGAGATTGGGCCTAATTTCCTTGGCCCCGACACCGCGATGGGTCATCCTCGTTGAATTTTTCATGCAGGGCCCAACTTACGCTCTGTGCTACACGACGATTGTCGCTTATGCGAGCGCAGTTGCACCGCTTGGAACATCGGCTACTGTTCAGGGAATCGTTGCTGGCATGGACGATGGTTTAGGTGCGTATCAAATTTTCAAAATCCAAGTTATAGTAAATCTTGAGATGTTCCGAAAATTTTATAAGGCTTTAATCTATACGGATATATTTTTGAAAATATTTTAAATTTGCTATTTTTAATTGCCGAGTGATAAAAAGGAATGATTTGATTTCAGGTTTCGCAATCGGCAGTTTGATAGGTGGTCTTCTGTACAAAGAGTTCGGCGGTGCCGTGACGTTACAAATATACGCGACGCTAGCGTTTATAACAGCGGCTGCATATTTAATTATGCATGTGACTTATTTGAAGCACGCGATGCCAGAGACTGGTAAGCACATCGTCGATTTCCAATGAAATTATTGTCTTCTATTTCACGAATTAAGTATATTTTTTTTTCTTGCCTTTTCAGATAATCGAAAGACAATAAAGTGGGAAAATCCAGAGGAAGCAGCGAAAGCGTGTGCCGATGCGAACGAATAGTGACTTATATTTGTATAGATATACGAAGTTGTTTTCTTATATGTTCAATGAACATAGCCATTGTGAATGTAAATTCGTACCTTTGTTATCCCAGTTTCAGTATGTAAAGTTAAGCTGAAAACGTTGATTATACCCGTGAATATTATTTAGTACTGCGTCTATAAATAGTTTGTTCTATTTAATTGTTATACTTTAAGATCCGAATTTTCGTGTACAAGATGAAGCAATATTTTTTATATTAAGTATCAACAGGATTTGATGTACAAAATAACGTTATTTAATTGAACAGTACATACGTAACAATGACAATATGCAAACAGACTTCTGTAGAACTTAGATAACGAATGAAACTTTACAAACAATTTATATTGGATAAAATATACATTTGTAACAAAAAAAGGCTGTTGAAAGAAAGCTGAAAGTGATATTATAAAAGTATAAATGCGTACTTTGCACAATTTAACATGAAAGTAATAATTTGCTTACTGCGGATAGTCCAGTATTAATAAACAATTTTATAAAAAAAAATCATTTATATTATTATTTTCGTATATGTTAATAAAATAATAAGTTTACATTTTTAAATAATGATTTTGTAGTTATTTTTTTAAAATTGAAATTGTATTTTTTAAAATAATTACGTTTAGACATCTGAAAAAAATTTTTCGATAATTCATTGTTAAATATTTTCATTTTGAAAAGTGAAGAAGCACCGTGATAAACCAGCGCGGGAAATTTAAAAATTCCAAATTTCGCGCCATATCGATCTAAAGTATTCGAGTAAACTTCGCTTTCGCAGCCAGCTTCACTCGCCGCGCCAGAAAAAAAACGACAGCATAGACTGCACATCTCCAATTCCTAACTGATAAACGTCAAACTAAGCGAAAGCATGTATCCATGAGTAAGACGAAGACAGATAATACCATCCCTCTTCGCGTGCACGCAAGACCAAAGTAGCCGAGGAGAGAGGGAGAGGATTATTCTCGCAGTTGTAATATGTAGGTAGTACCGTGAGCAGCGCGATTTCTCCTCTCCTTCATGTCCTCAGCCACTTACACGTCTGCGTAATAATAAACAAACAGCAACCACCGTTCGATACGAAAATCCGGAAACAGAATACCCAACAAGAACAATGTCGCTGTGAAAACACATACAAGTAACAAAAGTCTATATGGAGGAGGAGGAAGACCCGGTGTCCTACGTCGAGTATCACAGCTCACGGTGAGAATGACAAACGCGCGCGAAGTGTCCGGTGAGTCGTCGTCGACGTCGTCGAAGAAGTTGCGTCTGGACGAGCTGCCATTGGAAGTTCTGCTGCTCATCTTCGACTACTGCCATGCCTTCGATCTAGTGCGTCTCAGTTCCGTATGCACCAGGTTCTACGACGTCGCACAAGACGAGCTGCTTTGGTGCAGACGTAGCGACCGGACCCTCGTTACAAATCAAGCGTCCAAGAGGTTTCGCTCCAGGTATTTAAGTTTGACGCTCTATTTTTGGAGCCGAAGCTCGAGCGTGTGTTTAGCCGCCCTTGTATTCTTTTCTCTTTTTCATGTCAGTGAAATCGGCCGCTTTGTATATATATAGATATTACTTATACGTTGAGAATTGAATTCGAAAGTGTTACCGTTTTGCTTGCTCCTGGGGATTTATTAAGCGAACCTAATTATAATGTATCGACACTTTAGTTTAATTTTAATGAGTTAAATGACGTTATGCAATAAGTATAATTTAATTCAGGATAATTTCACGAATTAAAATTAAATCAAAATATGTTCTGCTACGGTTTTGCATTTGTCATAGCCTCACAGCTGTAATGCATCAGCCGAGCTAACCGATAGATCGTGCAATTTTTTTCGTTTCTAAAGAGTAAAAATAAGTAAATAGTTTTAGTAATTATTATGACAAAACCTCGATTATCGAAAATAGACGATAAATAATTAATAATCTGCAAATGAAAATTTCGGAGCATATATTTTACAATTACGTGAACTTACATGGGTGACCTTGACGGAAATAGAATATTCGTTTTGGGTTTTCGATTTTTATTCCTGTATCTAATCTAATTCTTAAAAGCAATATCGAATTTTACTTCAGCTAACTATATGTGATATATATGTATCGATATACAACATCTACAGAAATAGTTTGCTTGTGAGGTTATGTCAACTGCTTTTTATTATGATGAACAGCTGTGATCCATTGATCGGGTTTTTCGACGGAAGATTTTTAAACGGCTAGTTATCTAAATACTTATATATTTGACAGTATCAAACTGTCAACAATAATCAAGTTTTACAAAACGGTATTTATTTAATTTAGAATGTCGGGTGAATTATCAAACGTGACATTGAAATGATTACATCACTATAAATTATTCAGGAAAAATAAAAAGATATAAGGAAGATTGATAAAAATAAAACCAATATAGACTATTAATAGATAATAGGTACATTACTTTTAAAATAGTTAACGCTAGTTTAATATTTCTGTAATATATAATATACATTCATAAAATAAAAAGCTCATCGTATCAGCATAAAAAGGCCATATTATGATCCACTTCGTTTCCCAAATTTATCTTACAAATAATATTCTAATGTTTAAAAACTACAATGACAAAATGTTCCTAATAGAAGAAATTATTTTTCAAGGTGACGGGCATAACCTTCGATTTTCGCCGCTTTTACGCAACCGTAGACAAGAATATCGTTTTTATTTTGATAAATTTATAAAAATCCGATCTGTTTTAAGGAAAAAATGAATTAGTAAATAATACCTATATTAAGGAATTATATTTTTTTTCCTTTTAATGTTACATTTATTGTGATGAAAGAGAGATTATTATCAAATAAATACTGTCCGTACTTTGCAGTATTTGTACTAAAACAAATATTTATGTATCTCATAAAAAATTGTATCTGTGTAGATATATACAATCTACATATACATACCAACAGCATTAATCATTAAATGATATATTTTGTTATATTATGAAATGTAAACTTAAAATAAATATTTTAAGAACTAAATTATGTGCAAAAATATATGTATAAAATTATAAAAAAAATTTTATGTTTTTCTAGTTCCGTTTCCCGTATTTTTAAGCATATCGAAATTTTAATACAATTCAAAAATTGTAATCATTGATTTTAATTAAAAAATTTCATTTAAATAAATTTTGAAACGTTTTAAACGAAATGTCGGTTAAGCAAAAATTGTTCACTTCGAATGCACTAATTTAAAAATCGTATTATAATTATACGAGGAGAAATATCATTTGCAACATATACCTAATACTTTCACTTTCGGCGATCAGTTATAATAGTTACTTTGCTTATGTTTAAATTTTTTTCTATCACTAACAATATCGCATTTGATCATTCATATACCTTATTATATTTTATAGAACATTGAATTTTCAATTTGCATAAAGGATATTATTTTATTAAAATCTTTAAAGAATATGTGCAGTTTAATTAATTTAATGTGAATTTATGCAGATGCAATCCACTTGTTGGCGTACGTACAAAATGGCAAGTGACACACAATTGGGAGTTTGGGTGTTATCAGAAAAATGTTCTATTCTCTCAAAAAGTGAAGCTGATGCCATGGATCCAGCTTACAGGCGATGTTTTATGGTGGGGTGGTGGAAATCAACTAAGCGGATACTATAGAACTGATCCATTCAAAGAAGGCAATAAAATGTTCCAAGAAAACACCGGCAGTGATATCTGTAAATTTGTGGTCCGAGATGAATATATTATTAGTGGTCACAGGTAAACATTTTTACAAAATATTTTCATTGCTTCAATTTTGATTTAATTTTTACTATTAATTTAAATTTATGTATTTCCTTAAATATTTAATGTACCAAAACAATTCTATCAAAATTGTATCAAATAAAAATACATCAAACTGTATAGAATCATAGAATGTTAATAAACTTATGTTAATGTGTTTTAGGGGTGGAAGTATTAAATTCTGGTTGAAAAATATGCCTTATCGTGGAAACCATTATTATTGCAGTATTCCAAGAGCGCATTCCAGAGATGTTGAAGCAGTAGATGAAACCGGTAATTTAGTTATTTCTGGTTCAGCTGATGGTGTAGTAAAGGCATGGACATCTCCTAAGAATCAAAACTATGTGTCCCATTTTCCATTAGCAAGTTTCAGAGTTAATGACCGTATTTGGTCCCTCAGGACTGATCCAAGTGGTACAAAATTAGCTGTTGGATCTTCTGGAACAACTGGTCCTTCACTTTATATTTGTGATACTTTCAAGTTAGTGTTCCCATAGTTCATTTACAATTTGTGGTAGTTTATACATATGCTTAAAGTTTTTTTTATTTAAAACATGTAAATATGTTAAATCAGAATTAAAAAAATAATTAAAAATTATTTTAATCTTAGTAATTACAATTGTTAAACATTTGAAACATTAGTAAACATTTGATGTTTAAAGTAACTCATTTGAAATTGTTTCTAATCATGCCAAAGCAAAAAATTACTATTATAAGTAAATATTAAAATTTTCAGTTTTGATAACTCGGACGTGATAGATCATAAGTGGAGACCAGGTGCAGGGATTTTAGATATGGTTTGGGATAATCCTCACACTTTGCTTACCTGTGGCTATGATACTTGTATTCGGAAATGGGATTTGAGGTAAAATTAATAAAAAAAATTTTAAATGTAAATTAATTGCTTGTATGAGAATTTTAACTTTAACTAAATATAAAATTATTTTATAGAACCGGAAAATGCGTTAGTCATTGGACAGATCCTACCGACGCTACTATTTATTGTATATCATCAGATTATAACTATACCATGGTAACCGGAACTCAATTTAATTGTAAAGCTGTTCTGTGGGATCAACGCAAACCGGAATATGTACAGGTATTTCATTGCTTATGTACATATTGATTATTTTTTATGAAACGTTTATATTTATGAGTTCATATATATCATCATTTCGTAATACTAATATAATTTGAGAATGTATAAGATGAAATATATATTTTTTGTTTTTCAGCTATATTTTATGAATCTCAAGCGTATGTCCAGCCCTATATACAGCGTCTCATTTGACAGCACTCATCTCTACGGAGCCACAGATCAAAACGTGGTTGAAGTGAAATTTTTAGGGCAACCAAATATTAAAAAGAATTTCCGTGAAATAATGAAATATGAAAAATTCTCATCTGTCAATAGATGAAATTAGTGGATCTAGAGAATCCAAATTTATTCATGAATTTATAAAACGACGATTTAGTAATTATTTACTACTGACAAGCTAATAATAGTTTTCATTGACAATGGATATGAAACCTGAATATTCACTTAGTGAAAGCCTTATTAGTCTAATCGTTAAATGTTTTGAATACTATAAGAAAAAGATTTATTCATATTGAAGAATCAGTATTCTCAAGGGAATTTTTATTTAAATATATTTGGTATTTCTAATAAGCAATGATTATTCACAGTGGAATTTTAGCTTATGAACTCACAGAGAATTTTTTGCGATAGCACTTACTAGTAGTATCACCAAATGCAATCAATTGTTAATATTCAGATTCTTAATATGTATCTATTGTGAATTTTCTAAATAAAGAATACAAAAAAATTAAATTTCTTAATTTTTTTATTTTCTTTAAACGATGATTGCTTATGAGAAATATTTAGCGTTAAATGCGAGCGATAGGTGAATATGTACAAACTAGGGCAGTAGAAAAAAAGAAGTAGCTTTCAGAAAAGTTTCATTAACAATTTATTGTGTACAGCGTATTAAGATACATATGCAAAGACAAGTGATCATGATGTACATTTATTTGTATAAAATATTTTTTTTTAGTAAAATATAAAAATATGCATCAATAACGCATTGACAATCTTTGGAAATGCCAATTTCTTCAAACAAAAAAAAAGAATAAAATTATTAATCAGTAACTTATAACAAATACATTCTACATTCACTTTGCTGACGTCTCTTAGTTCTAGAATTGCCATTTTACATATTGAGCTAAGAGACTTTTTAATTAATACATCTCTGAATCAACCAAACCTGAACCCAAGTTTTAAGTAACCACTTAAGTCCTAAGCCTCACTTCTGTAATCGCTTTTTTTTTGTTTAACAAATTCAGGATAAAACTGTATGCAATTGGATATAAATACATGAAACGAATCAAATTTGTTTCTCATCCGCACCATTATCTAAAATTCATTTAATTACTCTAAAAATATTTTATCGCTAAGTGCAAATGTAAAACAATATAAGTTTTCAAACTACGAGTATATATTAAATAATCTCGTATAAAATGCAACAATACATTATATGTACAAATTACCAACAAAAAAGTTTTTAAAAAAATCAATCACATACGATTTATCCCTTGTGAAAACTTTTTCAATTCTTGTACACCTCCTCAAATCATACTACGTATCATGTAATTCAGAATGCCTCCATGTTTGTAATACGTGAGATCCACCTCGGTGTCGAACCTTACGATAACTTCAAAACTGTGCCCTTTGTCAGTTTTAACGGGTATCTTTTGACCGGGTTGGCAGTCCTGAGGAATGTCGATGTCGAAGCTCTCATAGCCAGTAAGCCCGAGAGTTTCGGCTGTCTGACCAGGCAGATACTGCAATGGCACGATACCCATACCCACGAGATTAGAACGGTGAATACGTTCGTACGATTCCGCGATGACCGCCCGGATACCAAGCAGGAATGGACCCTTTGCTGCCCAGTCGCGAGATGAACCAGAGCCGTACTCCTTACCCACCAGCGCAATTAGGGTAGTACCGTCAATCTGGTACTTCTCTGCTGCGTCGAAAACATCCATCTGCACAAACATTAGTTTGTAAATACGTGATGTAACCAATTTATAATAGAATCATTTTTAAAAAAAATTAAATTGTATGTACTTTCTTGTAAGTTTTATCATAAAACACTGGATATTTTTAAAAAGTAACGATTTTCAAGAAACTTTTATCAAATATTGTACATCATCGGCAAAATGGACTTCGGGAAGATATACTCAATCATCAATTGAATTCCTTTCGCTAGAAAAATGCTTTACTTTCAAACTAACCTCTTCATTTGTAGGAATGTAAATTGTTCGAGGTCCAGCCTTGCCAATAAATTTATTTAATAGTCGAATGTTTGCGAAAGTGCCTCGAGCCATGACTGCGTCATTTCCTCGCCGAGAACCATAAGAATTAAAGTCTTTTGGATTCAATCTGTAATATAAACATATATAATTTTCATTACTATAGTTAAACTCTAATTAAAGTCTTTATACTTAGACAGATTTTATAAATAAATTTATCATAATTATTTTATTCTGTAATAATATTGTTTGAAAATACACTATATATATATTTGTTATTAAAACTTCAAATATTTTTAAGATCTATTTCGAAACTTATAAATAATTGGGCTATATGATGAAATTAAATTTACAACTCACCCTCTCTTGGATAAGTATCTCGCAGCAGGGGAATTACGAGCTATGCTACCCGCGGGACTGATGTGATCCGTTGTAACCGAATCTCCTAGATTTAAGAGAACTCGTGCACTTTTAATAGGTTTTCTGGTAGGCAACTCCTGCGAAACAAAGTTACATTAAATCTTCGGTATTAAATGCCTATGCACAATGAATAAATAAAGAGCACAGATCAAAGAGCAACATTATTTACAAAGTCATCACTGAATAATTAACTGGAATTTGTATTTATTGTATAATAGCAACGTATAAGTTTCATTATTTACGCGTTTTAGATTAGTGAACAATAAAATGAGAAATAAAAAAAGTAGAATCTTTAATACCCGAATTGCCATAAAATTATTCGGAATTAAAATTTTTTTTTTTCCAATGCCTTTATCATTACATCCGGTATTACTGTCGTTATTATTATTACCCTCTGGAGATCTTCAAAGTATGGAGGAAGTTTGATGTAAGTTGAATTTGTATCCCAGGGATAAAGCTTGCCCGTCGGTGCAGCAAGATTTGCCCAATTGTTGCTACCACGTTCGATTTTTGCATAAACCTCTTTGAACATTGCTGGTATAACGTATTTCTGTTCAACAGCTTGGATCTCAGCACGAGTAGGCCAGATGTCCCTCAAATATACTTCCTTTCCATCGATTCTGCGACCTATCGACATAAAAAAATAAGCTCATGTAAACGAAAATGATGAAAAAAAAAAATGGTTCTGATTAACATAAAATATTGAAGCGCAAATGGTCTGTCTTAAAAGATTGTTCTAAATTACAAATATATTGATATTAAGCCAGTTTGTATGTATTAGCTTGAGTACCGAAAATCGCTTCATTTAATTTTAATAATAAAATTTTGTTGAGTTTAAGTTGCATAAGTAAAATAAAGTAATTTTTCTACACGGCTTACTTTATTTATACTTAAATAATATTTTGTTAATGCGTCAATTGCTAACAAACCAAAGTTAATTAAATCTTTGGAACAATTCTATTAATTTTGTACACTTTTGTTATTTTTAGGCACATTAAGCAAGTAAATTAAGATACTTTATGAATCGTGTATGTAATGAAAAACTATTTTTAAATAAAACTTATATATTTGTGTTTATACGCTCGTTAAATTCTAATATTATTCTAATCACCTAAAGGTTCATTCTCGAAGTCAATGTCGACGGTTCCAGCAATCGCATAAGCAATAACCAATAGCGGCGATGCCAAATAATTGGCTCTCGTATTCGGATGGATTCTACCTTCGAAGTTACGATTTCCAGACAGAACACCACAGCAAACCAATTCGTTCTAAAATTATAACAATCAATAATAATATACCATGAATACAAATAACGATAATTCGCACGATTTATGTTTTCCAATGGTTTTTGAAATACATAAAGATATATAGTATATATAGTGATGGATCCAGATAATAAGGTTTGAATATATACATGCATGCAGTAAATGGTAATCATAACTGGAATCTGATATAATAGGAATAATCTTGTAGTCGAGCTACTGTTCGATTTAGCGTATTAAGAATTTGATTTTAACCGCGACTTTTTTCTTCGACAAGGACACTCACCTTTCAAGCAGTTATCGTATTACAAATAAAAGCTTACACCGAAGCTACATTTCAACTCTAAATTGTGACAATAGAATTCAAGTTACAGAGTAAGGCATCTGATTAATACGTTTTACAGCAATTAATATTTAACCGCAAAAAAGATTGAATGAAACAGTTCTTTTGTACGTTAAATTCTGAATGTGATTTACTCTGAAAATACTGTTCCAATAACGAAGAAAATTGTAAAATCGTATAAATATCAATTTTTAAGCAGTCCATGATGAGTTTTTACACGAATGCATATATATTTCAATGAACAAAATCGGCTTATAAAAACTACCCATCACATATAATCTTGAAATCCAGCAACATCCCTTAAACCCTAAAACCCGAGCAATATATGGAAAGAAAAAGAAAAAGATCCTCTAAACGACACACACATATATATATATACCTTTTCAATGGCCTCGACCATAGAATCGGACAGAGGTCCGCTGTTGCCGATACACGTCATACAGCCATAACCGACGATGTCGAAGCCGAGCTGAGTTAGGGCCGGACATACGCCGCTCTCCTTCAGGTAATAGGTCACAACACCCGAGCCCGGGGACAGGGACGTCTTTATGTAGGGTGCGACCGTCAATCCGGCGGCGACTGCCTTCTTCGCCAACATCCCTGATGTCAAAAATAATGCGTGATGCGTGAATATATAGGTACACGACGACTTTTACATACATTTGTGTCAAAGTATTCTCTTACATTTCTTATTACTTGGGTAGAACTGTAACTTATTTTTATGAAAATTAAAATTACACGAAAGCACTTGGTGCTTGATTATAACATTATATTAACAGTTTTTAAGTACATAGGTAAGCTACTTTTATCTTTGTTAACGCTTCAGATTTACAAAATAATCCGACTGTCAATTTACGGCACTTCCTATACTTAAAACATTATTATTTTCGACAATAAATATTTTAAATTTCCAATAAAAAGTGCGCATAGCATCTGCAAGTAAGTACACGAAAAAAAAGAGGCTGAGAAAAAAAGTTCGCAGAACGTCCTAATAGCAAAGTCATTTACCTGCACCGAGCATAACGCTGGGGTTGCTAGTGTTGGTGCAGCTCGTGATTGCGGCAATGACCACGGATCCATGTCTAAGCGTGTAATCTTTACCCTCGAATTGGAAAATACCCTCGGCCTTCGTCTTTTCGCCCGTTAAACCGTAACCTTTGAATCCCACCTGAGAACAGGAAAGTAAGTATAAGGATAATAGTTAACATGTATATATATGGAGGGTCAGATGATAAAATTTAAATGCGGCCAATTCGGAGGAACGATTTGTAAAACGTTTCGGCTGTTTCCTTCATTCTCATTTGCTTAAGCTAATGTACAAGTTGTATTTCTAATTGGAATGTCTGGATACACGTTTCATCAGTGCGCATTGGTATATATATATAACGGATGACCATTTAACTGCTTTGAAAATAATTATATTGGATTCTATATAGGAAACGCTTTTGTGATTCACTGGCTGTGAATCTAGATAGAGAAATGTTGCTGATGTATTTCTTAAATGCAATACACGCATCTTATGAGAATGAGTCACTCGAGATCGTAAACTCGGAAAATTTTGTCGCTGCAGGAACTAAATTTTATAGAACTCGCGATGAAAAGTGAACAAAAGATTTTCACGTGTACGAGGTATGTGGAAAAGTTCGGTGCATCAGAGACCGCAAGATATTATGCACCTGTGCGATCGTAAGTTTATAGCCGCGACGCGAATCCGATCTCTTTTGTCTTTTTCCTTATACCATGCGAAACGCCAAACATCCAAGTGAGCGACCTCGTGTATAGATCGCGACGTTCTCGAGTTACCTAATATAACGATTCAGTTGCCCGTTTTTAGCGAATCCGCTGACCAGGAAAGTGCAACGACCCCTTAAAAATGTCCAACTCAAAGCTCGCGATACACCCGTTCGAACTTTAGTTTTTTTAATTATTATTATATACTTGCCAACTGACCTTGTTCGATTTTAGTATTAGTATTACATTACATTATACGCGTGCATCGATCGATCGTGATGTTAGTTTCAGTTGTATATGCACAAATTTATGCAAATATATAGGTTTTTGAAATGCGTATTTTTATAGAATTTCGAATGACGAGATTTTGAGTTTCCTTTGATTTGAAATTTTTGACAAATATTACAAATATCTATTTATATACGACGTAACAATATAGAAAGAATTGAATCTCTTATTACTAAAGAATTCTTGTATTAAAAATGCAATAATAAAATACTAAAATAGGATAATATAATATGTTCTTAAGTTCATTTTTTATGATATTTTCGGTGAATCGTCATTACATCACTAGTATTATAATGTACTTAATGTTTAGTTATTTCTACAAAATTTTTACTGTTTTGTTAATTCAAATTTTTGTTTTTACATTTTTTTCAACTACTTGAAAAAAAATGTAGAGACAAGGTATTAACAGTTATAACAAATAATTTTTCATTTATATAAGGATGATAAATTCTAATAGGTATTTAGACCTGTGCAACAGTTTGCAGATGTGCAAATCGAACTCTTATCAAAATTCGATTGTACACAAATTGGGGACAAAATTGATATACGAAAAAAATGAATTTCGAGGATACCACAGTAAACTCAATTTGAGAGATAGTTGCGACAGAATTGCACAAACGCGGGGAGGTCAGTACACCGGAGTATATCGAACACGCGCGCGGCGCAAAGTTCGTCGCCGCGCAAATCCGATGGACTGTTTGCAGTGGTGCTATAAGGTGAAAAAGGATATTCCCCGGTATTCTGCATCAGCGAATCGCGCGACAAATCTTCCTCGATTCGTCGACCAAATCGCGCTCGACGAGTTTCAACTTGACTTGGCGGAGGTCAACCCTTTCGTAGCCAATCACGTAGCGACTAATATTCATAGACTTGACAACATTCTTGAAGAATGAATTATGAGATTTGATAGACGCTTATATCGTTGGGAATATTTTTATCGATTCTTCCAAATATATTCTTATCGATATCTATCGGTCACCTTATTTATAATTGGATAAATCTACAATTTGATTTTCAAATATAGTTAACAATTAATTAAGAAAATTGATCATTTCAGATACTTCAGGTGCTTACCAAAAATCATTAGCGGTTACTTATAATTTTCATAATACAATGGCATCCTAGGGAACATGCGTCATTAGCAAAACGAAAACTAAATGCGTCTAGTAATTCCAATAAAGTCATCGTCCAGCGCCACTAATACACTCATTTGTACCACTGCATTACCACAAAGCCTACTTATACAACAAAGATGAATTCGGAACGAAGCTCCTTGCTAAACGATGGTATGACGAGGAAAATCATTAGGGGCTTTTTCAAAACCGATTTTCTTTCCGTAATCTAACGACTTTCACCCGAAAATCGTGTATAGGTACAACAACCTAAAGAGGATCTTTACAGCGGATACATATATATGCATATTCACGTCGATATAAATTGCTCGGTATACGTCGTTGACGTCATCGTTAACGGCCTTGCACCGCGTGGGGCTAATGGTAGTTGTCATCGGGTATAAGGAAGTGTCCGCTATACCAAAGCAAATGTTTTCGATCGTTTGAAATTTCGAGAAAGGAAATTTTTAAAGACCGACGTGCATAAGTTGCTGCATCTTAGGAAAAATCACAGTTTCCTTCCGTTCGATAGTGACGAATTTTTATTTTACCTTACGAAATTCTATTCGCGCGTAATGTTTATAAGAATCTAAATTATTTGTTTGTATTGTTAACGATGAAAAATCGAAGTCAATGACCTTATGAGTTATGAATAAAGTTCTTTAGCGCGAGCCTACAAATTGTTAACGTTTGCAAAAAGCTGCTTCGCTTACTACGTTTCTTGCGCATTCTATAATTTAACCGACACTCGAATCGTCCAATATGAAAAAGATATATTTAATATCGTGTATTACAAATACCACCGCTATTATTATATTTTATAAGAAAAATATCTTTATAATTATTTAAGAAAAGGTCACGCAAAATAATATGACCTTAATTTTCAGTTCGACAATCAAATGCAAATCTTTCAAATATACATTGATATACCGCAATGCTGCGCTATTAAAAAAAAACGAGTCTTAACCATATCAAACATCTGTACGTAAAAACTTAATGCAAAGTGATTTCCTAACCGAAGTAAGAATAGCGACACTTAAACGTTTACACGCGTTCTCCCATTTCATCGACTATAAGAAGTTGAGACACGCGCGCGCTCAGGCGATCCTTCGTTCATAAGTCACAGCAGCGGAAGTCAATGTGCCAAACGCGCAAATCGCGATCTAATTATTTTCAAAAGCTTTAGGACGCGCATCCGCAAAGACGGGAAAGACGATAGCGATGTTTAAGCGTTGCCGCGCGGCGAGCGTTGAAAATCGATCGCGATCCGCGCAATTGCGCCTATTGTTCGGCGTTTTGATCGGCCGAGATTCTCAACGTAAGTAAAATCTCCATTGACAGTTAATATAGAAACATTAGAATTTTCCTATAAATGACATTGTCGTTAGGTTGCATTGTTTGTGGACTG
Source organism: Megastigmus dorsalis (assembly GCA_900490025.1). Lineage (NCBI taxonomy): Eukaryota > Metazoa > Arthropoda > Insecta > Hymenoptera > Megastigmidae > Megastigmus > Megastigmus dorsalis. Next base: position 43,905 of record UELU01142171.1, read on the forward strand.
TGACGTCAGGAATCTAATATGACTTGTACATTATATGTATACGAGTTTGTTTGGAATCAGCTGTTAAATTTAATAAAATATATAAAAAGTAAGTGGATAAGCTTTCCAGACGTATGAAATAAGCGTGAGAGTGAATTTTTTTATTCTAGCCACAATTGCAAAGTTCAATGATGACTATAACGCAAGAATATTTCGGTTTCATTAAATGTATCCAAAATACTTTTATAATAAACAAGAAATTTGGCAATTAGTTGACAAAAGTAAATCATCAAATTAATTTTAATTTTACACAAAATATATTCGCAAAGTGTATTGAAATAAAGTCACTAGTGTTTAAAAAAAATACCAGTAAATTATATGGCAAAGGATTGAGTGCAGTTTTAAATTAAATTCAGTATTTACATTCTAAATTTCAAAAGAATACCTTTCAAATTACGTAAAATTATTTATCTAATAAATGAAAAATTATACAATTTTATAAATTCGAAATTTGTCTTTTTACAATAAAAGTAATTTAGATGAAACAGTAACAGCGATCAATTACACAAAAATCACGTTTTAATAAATTCATTTTCCAACGAAAATCCTTCTCTCCATAATCTCTAACTTCCGAATAGTTTAACAAGTATACACTATTTAGCAACAGCTTTTTCCGTTTCGCGAAAAACTGGAAGAAAGCTAAAGGTGGGGGAGGGGCTAACGAAGCAACCGAGTGTCTATACCTGTCCGGTCGTAGCCAATAGAGGGTAAGGGACAAAGTCAACGCGGGGGTGCAGAGTAGACCCATGCATAAGTGGGGGAGCTTACGAGAGTCTCCCGTTGCTATAAAACGGGCCCACGTAGCTGTGGCGCTCGTCACTCGTCGATTGCGATCTACTAGTGTTGGTGTTCTTGCTGCTGCTGATACCTCGATTTCGCCGGTTTACGCGTGTGCTTTCTTATATTCAATTTTTTTTTTTTTCATTAATCGTGTAATTGTATTCAAGTGTTTGCGAGTATGCGAGTGTTAACGGGCATTTATTTAAGCGATAAGCTTTTTTTATTTTGTAACGACACACTCAGTTTTTGGTGAATTTTTTTTTCCTTTTTATTTGGTAAGTTTTTGGAAGAAAGTGTCGGATGAATGAATTTAAGAGGAAAATGAATTTTCGTAATTGTTCGCGTGAGGTAAATAGTATTTCAAAATTTTAAATTAATATTTTTTACGAAAGCTCAATCTGTAGGATTTTAAAATATAACTTTCTGAATTAGAAATCATTCAGCCATATCATCAAAGTATTGTGTTACATTGGCAACATTCAAGAAATTTTTCCTCTTGCGCAAAAGTCCAGTCAGCTGTATTTTGATTCGCATTGCACAGTAGAACTGTTCATATTTTAAATTATAGCAAAAACAGAGTGTGCTTTACTTTCTACATTTTTTTTTTCAAAAGAAACGCGATTGTAAAATCATATGAATAATTTAATTAAATGTTGTACAACTAATTTTCAACCAAGTTATTTAACTGTAAAAATATAACTACGAGATTAAGCAGAAGAATAAATGAAGAAAATAGAAGGTGGCTATCGGGTGGAATCCCATCTGGTTAGGGTGATATTAAGACCTCACCGGGTAGGATTCATCCAATGTCTGCCTCTTAACAACAACTCTACCAACCAACGATTTTGCAACAATCAACAACTATTTATAACATCGAAATGCAAATTATCTCCACGTTAGGGGCGAAGTATCGGTCTAGTGAACGTTGATGCTCGAATTCGTGACTAGATCGAAATACTCGTCCCTGGCTCCGAGAATCACCAACGAAGCTTAAACATCACTGAAGATTTCGTAGAACACCGATGGATACTAAAGTTCCTTATAATTCTCTTTGGTGATCTAACTGTATGGTGAATTCAATGATCATAAAGCTAGATCAGCAAAGCGTAGTATACGTGGACATGACATCGTGGAATTCTGCTATCTTACTTCGTCTGTGATGCAGCTTCTAATAGTTGTTGAATGTACAAAATAAATTTAGTTTAGAAGGAGAAGAAAATAAATTTACTTTCAGGAGAAAATTTAAGGAGCAATTGTCATGGTGGCAGAATTTGAAGGAACTCTTGCCGTGATGTGTGCTATTGAATTCTCATATCACAGCAGTAGTTACCTAGGATTCTACTGTCCAAAATCATCAGACTGAGTTGATTTATTTTCTTAGAGATGAGATTAAAGGATGCCAGGTTGCCAAGTGCCGCGTGAGATAAACATGATCCTGTCGGACGATATATTTAATACGTCACTGGGTTATGTTTGTCCCATATAAGTACTTTTTCATCAACAAAATCTGGCTTCAACTTCAACGATACAGTGCGTTAAATTTTTAGGGACTAAATTGTTTCGCAATAATTTAAGTAAGTATATAAGTATATTTTGTATCAAAGTTTTAACTTGCTTTTGAGTAAAATTTTTAAATTTTGTTTAAAAAAATTCAAATTATAAATAAGTTAAATAAAATTTAATACATTATTGTTTTTAAGGCTGGATACATTTCATGTCCAGATCGAAAAACGAGATTAAACTTGTTTATTAAAAATAATTTCAGAATAGTTGCAAAATATTTTCGATGTGCGAGGTTTATTTCACTGTCAAAAAAATAGTTAACTTTCTATACTTACTTTGTTTGTAAGGCAAGCATTGAAATCCGTCTTCATGTCAATAACAGAAACTCGATCATGAGGTCTCTTGGGTCCACTGACACTGGAAACGACTGTTGCAAGGTCCAATGTAACAATTTCAGAGAAAACGGGATCTTGGCTTGGGTCATCGTAATTTCGAATCATCCTCACTTCTTTAAGATATTTTTCAATTCTTTCAATGTGTTCCTCCGATCGGCCTAAATATTTAAACATTTTAATTAGCAAAAATATTTATCATTGCATTGAATTAATTTGCGAAGTGTAAGTACTAACTTGTTTGACGAAGATAAACCAAACTTTGTTGATCAACTGGGAAGAAACCAACAGTTGCTCCATATTCAGGACACATGTTAGAAATAGTAGCTCGATCTGCAATGCTCAATTGAGATACACCTGAACCAAAGAATTCAACAAATTTACCAACGACTCCAAGTTGGCGAAGGTTCTGAAAAAGAAATATTTTCATTTTAATTTTTTTAATGTAAGAAAAAAAAAGTTGTCTCTGAATATCAAAATATTGGTCAATCGTTTTATAAATAATACTAATTGCTTAAATAAAAATTTATTGAGAATTATTACATTGATTACTGAATATTATTAAATAAATTATTTCTTAATAATTGAAATTGACCCCTTAGAATCAGGACAAAAAAATTCACATAAGATTACAAATATCATTTTTAATTAACATAAAATGATTGATCATAACCAAAATCATTTATAATTTCTAATTTAAAGTTGTCAGTAACTAATAAAATCATAAATGTTTATTAGTTCATGCAATTTCAATTGTAATTCGCTTTAAATCATAAAAATCAAATAATTACCTTTGTGATTGTGAGTACAAGATCAGTTGAAGTCACGTATTGATTTAATTCTCCTATCAACTTATAACCGACAACTTTAGGTATAAGCATAGATATAGCTTGTCCAAGCATGACAGCTTCGGCTTCAATTCCTCCAACTCCCCAACCAAGAACTCCAAGTCCGTTAATCATAGTTGTGTGAGAATCTGTACCCACTACGCTGTCAGGGAACAAGTAATCATTCATGTCAAAAACAACTCGGGCTAAATATTCTAAATTGACCTGATGAACAATTCCACTGCCAGGTGGGACGATAAGCATATTTTCAAAAGCTTTAGCACCCCATTTCAGAAACATAAATCTTTCTTTGTTTCTTTCAAATTCCAATTCTTCATTCTTTCTTCCAGCATCTTCACTATAAATTTAATAAAATATATAAATTAGAAAGTAAATATTATTAATTCTATTTAAGAACTTCGATTGTTGCATGATTCGTTATTGTTTAAATATAATACTCTTATGCTTTTTCATTATCTATTCATTTATAACTGTAAGTTTGTGGTATTATTTAAGTACCTTCTTGTGAAGTCCACTTGCACAGAATGATCAATGACTAGATCCGATGGACAGATAGGATTAATCTTGTCAGGATTCCCATTAAGTCTTAAAACAGCATCTCTCATTGCTGCAAAATCCACAACTGCTGGGACTCCAGTAAAATCCTGAAAAAAGGAAAAAAAACATTTAGTATTGATATTGTTTTCTACATTGAAATTACATTTATTCATCATTGTGCAGTCATTTTTTCATAAATTAACAACATCTTTTAATGTTTATTAATAGTACCACTTAATTTTTTAACATTAATTATGTGTAAAAGTGTTAAATCAAGCTAATTATTAACCTTATACATTTTTTGATTGAAAGCACCGTAGATTAAAAAATGAAGTAAGCAAACATAATTGCGCAATAGTATCCTGCTCTCAATGTTCTTCCATCCATGGAAATCAGTAAATACTATTTACATATTTGAATGGCCTGACACAGTGATAGTGATAATTCACACCATTATCTTATTACATGACTAAACAAGATAATCTAGTGCAGACTTTATTATTTTTTTTTTATCAGGCTACTCAATATATATATATATATATATATATTATCAATTGTGAAGTATCAAAAAATGATTGATGTTATTATTGGTTTTATTTTCTCTGATTACTATCAAATCTTTTAAATGATAAACAATGACTAAAATTTCCAATATTTTAATTGTAAATCGTAAATTAATTCAAGCTTTATTAGATAAAGAAATTAAAGTCAATGACATTATGGTAAGATTTTATTAATAATATTTAAATAAACATATCTTCTATTGATTTCTAAAACTATACCACTATAATTTCAAAAATAAATTTTGATGGTATTTACCTGCAGGATTACTCTGGCGGGTTTAAATGCCACTTCAACACCTTCCTCAACCCCCTGATTTTTTTCCCAGTCCAAAATTTTCTCCACATCTTGTTTCTTTACTTGGAATTCATCACAATTCCTAACTGCACTTTCGAGGAGTACTCTTATGGAAAAAGGGAGTCTATCTGTAAATAAAGAGCATTCATAAATTCCAAGATTTGTTTCTTATCACAGGGTAATAAAGAACAATATTACATGATGTAGAGATATAACATATATTTGAAAATGACGGAATTGCAATGGATTAGTGAAATAAATTTATCATTTATGACTTACCATACTTTTCACCAAAAGCAGTGACATTGAAGAATTGTTTTTCTTTTCCTCCTATATCAATGGTCTCCAGTAAATTCTTGAACGGATTTTCCGCTGAAATAGACAAAAAAAAATCCTTGAACCCAGGAAACTTATACTCATTTATAGCTATTGACCTTAATGAAATTTTACGTAAACGAGTTCTGTATAAATTATGAAAAATTTGCATTCTAAACTACTCAATCGGAAAAAACGCAATTCATCGTACTACCTATAATGTATTAATAAATACCGTCTAATCATCAAATACGATAAAAAAAAGTCAATAATGCACTTTCTTATTTTTTTGTATTTCATTTCTTTCAACTGTATTGACAACAATTATAAACAAACATTCGAAATGTATTTCAAGGCTTTTAACATTCTTTTCAATTATAAATTCACTGAAGTATGAGCAGATTTTCGTGTTTTCGCGTCGGGCATCGCGACGAATCGATTAAAAACTCATATGCTTCTCAAAAGTAAATTTTTAATAAATATTTCACAGAAAATACGGAGAGAGAATAAATTCGCACTATCGACTTACCAGCCATGATTGTCACTGGCGGAGTCACGTCGTCCACTCTCGGTACTCTCGCATAAGCATAAGCTATATATATATATGATCCAAGAATCGACGACGCAGAAAAATTTAGGTTATAACGTTCTTTCCCAGCGCTCGACGGAGACACACTGACTCGGAACAGACGGAAGATCGAAACTGACCACGTACACTATTTTATTCGAAGAGATTAAATTATAGATATGAAAATATGCATGGTCTTACGTAAAAATGAAAGATTTGGAAGTAAATAACTGGAAACAGGAAATATTTTATAATAAAAGAACAAAGTTTAAGTCCATATCTAATAAGAGAATAATTGAGATGGAGGCAAGCTGTAATCTGTAATACATATATTTACATTGCCATGATATTTTTATTGTTGTTCGAAGGCCAATGCCCAAGGAATTTATAATTACCGCCAGTAATAATAAAGAATGGCCGCGCAGGTGTGGCGCTTTCAAGATAAACGTGGACGGCGCGCGTTTTTCAAAATTTAGTTCTACACGATTACAACCGGTCCCACAAATAGGTACAAGAGTCTTGTAACAAGACTCATTGCGAAAAGTTTAATATTATATCACGCGAAGAACACGATTTCAATTTTGTATTGAATAATAATATATATACTATTTCTTTTACTCGAATTACAATTTAATCACAAATGATAGCGATATTATCAATGTCATACTGGTAGCTGGGATTCTAATTTTATTTGGAACAGTTTTTTGTGGCAGTAATGCGTAAACTTCGATTTTTACCTTTGATCCCGCGATTGTTTAATGAGGAACTTTTATATAGTATTTGCGTAAAGGTTATAGGTTATGTGCAATATTCACTTTTTTATTACATATATTAAACATTTTCCCAGTTTTTATTAGGTAAGAAGTTTTAAAATGAATTCACACTAAAAATGGTCATATGCAGGTGCGCGAAGCGCGCCGATGTTTACTGCCGTACATTCGTAAAAACAAACGATATGTAACAACGTAACGAACTGTCAATCAATTCCAACCAAGTTTTGGCCATCTTAAACAAAATTCCCGTAAAACACAATAATTTTTAAATTTCTGTAAGTATTTCTTTCTTAATTGTTGTTTACAAAATTAACCTCGTTTTAATAGCTCTCAGACATGTATTTTTCTCGTTTCACTCTGGCTTTCTGATACTATGTTCCCAATCAAAAATATACAGGTGGATCTGGATTGAAAAATATGCCCGAATTTGCCCGGAAATTCAGTCCGTTTTTATGGGCAAATGCGGCCGTATGCCCAGATTTTCGCCCGGAATCCCGTCCATAAATCCACCCGGATATTTTTCCCTGGGTTATCATGAAACCAACCTAAGTAGTGTACAAAACTATTTTTTTCCCTTACTCATGACTATTTAATTTTTTTTTAATATTTACATGCCTTAAATTATCTGTTTCTATTTTAACGTCGACATATGCATTTTTATAGTGGCTACTGATTCTGTTTATCAAAATAATCCAATCCTATGTATGTTTACAAATATTCAAAATTTTATTACAAGAAATCATCTTTGTATCTGTCGAAATGAAAATACCGTTGCATAATCATAAAATATTGATGCTGTACATTGCTTAAAAACATTTAAAGTAAAACTAACCCGTGTCTGAATATAAATTGTACCTATAACGATTTATCAATATTGGCGGTTCCTTATAACGACGACAGTTTTTAGAAACCCGTTATGTATGTTGCAATTTGTACCGCATAACGGTTTCGAATAAATTTTAAATAACAAGTGCTAAAGTCAACTCAAGAATTACATTCGTTCACGTGACTTGCTAAAGCTAAAACTATATATGCACTAGCTCATGTAAAAAGAAAACAATTTCGCAGAGTACTCTTCCTACCCTGTCGCAGCTCGCTACGATGGAAGTCAAGCTAGCGAGCAGCATCGAGCCAAAGATGATTGGTTAAAAAAGGGGGTAAAGGGGGAAAGAAAAAGCGCCGCATGCATCGGCCGATAAATTCTCCGTAATAATTACGTGACCGAAGCGAGAAGAGAGCAAAACATGAGTCGAAGACCCGGGGCGATGCCAGGCGCCAGGGGTGCGGAAGGCGGTGCCGGTATAGCCATTGCACAGGCGACTCCGGCAGGCGGAGTATGTCCCCGAGGTAAAAACCCAACCCAACCCCGTTCCATTTAAATTCTTGGGAATGCCATTTGTCAATTGAAGTTTGTTTATTTTATATATAAATACCAAGTTTTGAGTTGCGGATATAGTTTATTTTATTGTTTAATTTTAAAAATCTAGTTTTCTACCAAAACATAAACCACAATATTTGTATGCATTCAAGCTGATCTGCAATTACGGCAATTTGGATAATTTATATGAACAATGAATCAATTGATAATTGAGATAGATGCAACGCACAAAGTTAGTCGAAACTCCCGCAATTCCTAAGAAACATTTTTCCCGTCGTCCGTTTTGATTAGGTCGTGGGCCGCCGAAGCCGCAGGTGAAGTCAACGATCCCGAAACGGGGCCCACCGCCTGCACCACCCAAAAAACTCGATTACAAAAAGCCAACGATGACGAAGGCTATGGCCCAGCGACTGAAGCACACGCAAAAGCTGCAGGAGGAGATGGAGCGTAAGGAGCGCGAGAGGGTAGCGGCGTCCCAGTGTCGACGTCCACAGAGGACCGCAGCACCGGCGGGCGGCGACGCGCGGATGGGACGCGAGAGACGCCGACCGTCAACTTCACAGGTTGACACTAGCATAAGGCGAATAGTTGCATGGATAGATGCGAATAAACAAATCAAGACCTATTGAAAAAAACAGTATAGCTTTGCTATTTTATTAAAATTATAAAATTTTATTATTTTATAATTTCAACACTTGAATAATTTTTTCTCAACTCTTTAATTTTGATAATTCTCTGGATCGAGAGACCACTCACTTGTTATTATTAGTAAAAGAATCTTACATAGAAAAATTCGATGAACTTAACAATTTTAGTTTCAATCAGTTTTGATGTATAAAATAAAGTCGAGATCATATTTAAATAGGTATATATTCAAATTTTATCGACCATAATTCTTCCGACCTCAAAATTTCCAAACAACTACCCATACGTATACAGGTGTGAGTGTGCGCGCGCGCATGTGTGTTTTTAAACATATGTATATGTATAGAACAATATACGCTCGCAACGTTAAATTACATATAAATCTATTATTACAGTTTCACGTTGCGAGCGTAGCCCCTGTTGAAAAAATCCAGCTGGATTTTCCAGCCGCCGCCTGGGATCCAGCTGGAATCAAACCTGATTTTTTGTAAATAATTACTAAAAATTGAAGTTTACGTAGATTTGGTAACCTTATAAGGTGTTACCATGCGGATTATAACACGCGAACTGAGTAATTAAGCTTTCATATTAGAATTTTTAACATTTTTTAAATTGAATTAAAATACAAAAAAATTCGATTACGAAAACTCAATTACTCAGTTAGCGTGTTATACTTCATTTTTTAGTAATTATTTTCAAAAATCCAGGTTCTGGATGTCCATCTGGAATTCCACCCTGGAATTGCAGTTGATTCCAATTGGAATCCAGGCGGCGCCTGGAAAATCCAGCTGAATTTTTTCAACAGGGGCGAGCCTACTAGCTCGCTTAAATATATTTTTTTTTATTTTGAATAATCTCTTTATATAACAATCCATTTCAAAAGTGTCAGATGATATTTCTTGTTTCTTTATTGTGTACAGTTACAAAATTATTTGCGTTAAAAAATGCTTACTTGAGTGAATCTTTTTGATCAGTTACCTGTCATTGCAAGTCCCGCGCAGTTGGCTTAGATAGTTCATAAGCCAACTGATAAAAATTCGGTACGTCAAAATTATTTCAATAAAATTTTTTTAAGATAAGATATGATGACATTTAATTTTTTCCTCATACCAGCGCATAAAGTACATGTTTCTGGCCCGGATACCGAGAGCGAGGCAGAAAGAGACAGGTGAACTTTAGGCGCTGGGATGAGAGAAAATAGTACATGCACCACGGGAGAAAAATTGGTCAGCCTAAGCTCGCTTTTGGCTCGGGTGTCACTTTACACAAGTTCTGGACTGTCCAAGTATTTTTCTCCCTAGATGCATAATATACTATTTTGTCACAATAATCTTGTATTAAGATTATTTTAATATAAGCATTAAAAATATAGAAAAAGAGGAGAGAATAAATTGTTTACAAACCCTCAACTTATATAAATCATAATATATATTATGATATATCATCATATGAGTAAAGTTATAAGGGGATGTGCTGTGGTCGCAGCGATTCCTACCTTACCGGTTTTGGCATCTAACGAAATATCTAAAGATATAAAGACAAATTTTTGGAAAAAAATTCTCTGCCACCATCCCGGTAATGATCATTACGTGGTTCTAGTTTCATGAAATACCATCCACAATTCACAGAGATTTTTTTCGTCGAAAATTTCGTTTGTAATTCACAGCAATTTTTATCTCCAAAACCATTTATACTTATGTATGGATTTTGGTGTTAAAACTAACAATTTTTCACACTTTTTTTGACGGCGGTCCAAAGGTTAAATCCTGGAATGAAAGTTTATATATAAATATAGTATACACAAATATTTAATAAATACATATGACTTCTTATATATATATATATATATATATCTTTATTAAGAAATCAACATGACTAAACACTTCAATGTTTTTTTTTTATAATGTAACTCTCTGCGTGAATCTTGTGTACGAAGTGCGTTTTTCCATGCTACTATTTTATGAGATGTTTGTAAAAAAGTTCTCATGTGCACATTGTTGAAACAGAAAAAAAGCTTTAGTTGCAGTTACCAAAGTAATTAGTTGTTCCGTATTTAGTTGCGAGGTCCAAAGACTTTGGTCAGGGCATCCAAAGTATTAGTTGTCAGAACCAGTACTTTGGTTACCACAACCAAAGTCATTAGTTGTCATGGTTTGGTTGTGGTGTCCAATTATAGCATCCATTCGAAAAGGTTGTGAGAGCCAAATGGTTGTCTCATAGCGAGATTGTGAAATATACTTTAGATCTCACAACCACAGCTTTAGATGCCACAATCAAAGTCCTACCAACCATTAATTTTGGTTATGACAACCAAAGCTTTGGAAGGCTGATATTTGTCCATACACTTTGGTTGTGGTGACCAAAGCATTGGATCTCACAACCAAAGTGTTTTTTCAGTGCGCTCTACTCATTCATTCGTCCACCCACAAATTCCAAAACAAAGCATTAGGTATCATTTATTAATGAAAGTTCCAAACATGAATTACCAACCGAAATGAATTCATGCACCCACAACAGGCTTGTGCCAGACCTCGTCCAGGCTCGAGTAAAGAGCCCCAAGCAGCTCCCCCGGCCGAGCCAGCACCGCAAGTCTGTCCTCGAAAACCGACAGCCGGTCCATCTCGCGGTCGCTCAGCCGCAACTGTTTCCACCCACACGCGCAACCTCGCCAAGTCTATGAACGCGGATATCGTGCAGGCTGAGCTCCTCGAGCGCGGGACCATCGACAGCGTTATCATACCGCCCGGTACCATCAATGCCGAAAAGACCACCATCGTCAGTATACCGCAGCCCGAACCCGCTCAACCTCTGCCCTCGTCTACTCTTCAGCCTGGCTCGCCTATGGCTAATAGAAGCGCGCAGGTCGTCTCCGAAGCTCTGGACGAACAAGTAAAGAAAAACTTTGCATACTAATTATTTATTTGATTAATTTAACGAACAGTGTACATTCATTTTAAGTTAAATAAAACTTGTAAATATAGGAAGCTGTCGAAACAGCTGTTGTGAACACGAAGCTGCAGGATCTACAGGCAGCGAGGCGCGACTTTGTCATGACTGTGGCGAGCGTCGGTAACAGTGCCATTAACATACAGGTAGATTTTCAAAATAATCCTATTATATTCAACACCGATGTAATAAGACAAGAATACAAATGAGAACTAATTTTAATAATGCTCAAAAGTGTCTTGTTTTTTTGCATAAACTTAGCAGGCAAATACAAGAAAATTATATGGTATTGTTACCTCCCCGATTGTAAATATCCAGATAGATTCCACCTGTATTTTCACCTGTAGAAATTTCAGATGAATTTCATTAGGATTCACCAGAAAGTCACCTGGACTTTTACCTGTAAAAATTCCTAAAACGTCAGTTAAAATCTACCAGGAACGCACCTTTAAGTCCACGGGTTTTCCACGGGTAATATTATAAATTTGTAAATAAATTTATAAATATAGAAATAATTTGAAATGTGGAATTCTGGTAAAATCCACTGGGAAACCATGTGGAAACCGCGTGGATTTTCAGGTGCATTCCTGGTAGATTTTACCAGACATTTTTGGAATTTTTACAGATAAAATATAATCCAGCTGAATTTCAGGTTAATTACGCTTGGAATTCAAATGGAAATCCAGGTGGAATCTACCTGAATATTTTGCAATCGGGCCATACTTTTGAACGTATTTAATTCTTAACTCCTTGTAAGCATGCAGTGTGCCCCTCACAAACACCTTCAGAAAAAATACTTTACATCTATCTGCACCTTAGTTCTCAACCATCGCCTAAATTCCTAAAAACCGTCAAAATTCCTACCCAACGTTCCTAACCCTCTCGAAACAGGACGAGGAATTCCCGAGCATGAACGTGACACCGATCGACGACATAACACCACCGATGATGATGTCGGCGGATTCTGTGGGTACGCGTCTCGGCCTTCAGCGCTGTCCCTCTCTCGAAGACGAGTGCTTCCAAGTCGAATACGGTCGTCACCATCCCGTGGTAGAGGCTGCCCGCGAGTACATGCGCAGCCGACAGGTCGAGCGCAGGTTCGAGGAGGACTATGGGCGTCTCGCCCCCGTTCCAGCGCTGGACGATGAACCTGACTACGATGCTTGTGGCTACGCGTGTGGAGCTGACGAAGACGACGACGTTTGCGCTGATGTCTACGACCCGGCGCCCAGGTACGTTTTCTTGACATTTTAACATTTTTGGCAATTTGGTGGATGACCGATCGATCGTGGGTTGAATATCAGACGAAGCGACCCGTATCGCCACAATCCGCTGGAGCTCGATCGGCTGGAGAAATTCTTCGATCTGCAGAATTATCCGCCGCCACCGCCTACACCACCGCCACCGCCACCATCGGGACCACCGCCAGGCAGGGAACACTTGCATCCGGATCTATGGGAGCTCGACGATCCTTGGTACAAGGAGCCAAGCTGTTCCGATCTAATCGACTGGAGGAGCTACTGAGCGTCGCCGACTCTTCCCTCGCTGTAGGTCTACTTCTTCGCGTTTGAAAGTAATTATGAGATGATGCCAATCCAGGATTTTTACACACATATATATATATATAAACTAATTTTCTATACGTTTAATAATTCTGCACACAGCAGATTCATGAAAATATAACAATGAATATATCATCACTTCTTAATGTAAGTGAGTATTAAATGAAAAAAAAAAATCAACGTTTACTAATGGTTGGATCATTATTCTCTAGATTGAAATTGTAAGTAGCCTACAAAGGTCAAGAGGACCACGTGTACGTTGTTGCGATCCTGGACTTTTTGTAAACTATTTTAAAAGACACATTTCTACAGTTAGATGCGTAAATTTATAACCCGTTTATACTATATACAAAAATTTTATACTGTACTTTTTGGCGATATAGATATACATTTATATATATATATATACACATATAAAAAGTAATAATCTTGTTTGGAACCGATTATTGTGATATTTATATACGAAAAATTTTCGATGCATGCATTAAAAAAAAGTGCAAAATGTCTTATAATGTATAATGAATCAAAATATAATAAAAACATACTTTTAAAAAACATCTATATATATTATTTAGATTATGTTAATGCAATTATCCCCCCCCCCCCCAAAAAAAAAACGAATATCTCTGTTTAAATATATATGTATGTGCAGTGATAAAAATTAATTTCAATTTTGCAACAGCAATTTAATATCGTGCAGTTACGATATGCTCAACGGATCTAATTGATTCTAAAATTGAAATTCGTACCACACCGTAATTTCTCTTGATAGAAATTTTACAATAGAATTTAGCCGCGAGAGGCGGTACAATAACAGTATAAGCAGGGCTCAGTCGAGAGACAGTATATACGAAATCCGATGAATTCAAGAATCTGCGTTAGTTTCGAAACGACCGGCGAGAAAGTAAACAGCGTCTCTCAGCTTCTCGCTAGAAAATAAACATCACACTTTCCGTTGAAGAATCAGATATAACAAGGTACGAATTATTCATCCGCAATTAATAATTTAAATAGATCTTAGATACAATTGTCATTTATTTTATTATTGATTATCAATGATGATATAAACAAATTATCAGTGAGACGAACATTTGTACTGTTTGGTTTAATTGCAAAGAAAATGATTTTGTATTTTCAGATATTAAAGATATCTTTCGGTTTTTATTTAATACAAACTATTCGGTTAACTTTTCGTATAATTATTGCAAATAGGAACGAATTTAATGAGAGAAAGGCAGCAGGATTAAATTTAAATTTTTATACGTTAGCGTCCCTGCGAAGGTTGAAACAAGGTCTCAAACAAGGTTGCGTAACAAACCCTAATACTTAGATTATAGATACACGTAGAGAAAAACGTACATAATTGAAATTGAAAATTTTTTATAATTAAACTAACGCTGATTTTCAAAATAATCAATAAACAATGAATGGAGTTTCTCTAAATACATTGCCTTGGCACATCAATCTCTATATTATTCAATATCAAATTCTTTTGTCATCACTCGCAGCACTTTTACATCGTATAATTTTAGTCTACTTAAAAATGATTTGCTACCACAGATAATTAGATAAGTCTCATTCGTTTTCTGCAAAAACGTGTCCGTTGCCTAAAAGATTTTCATTTCAAAAGCTACCTGCCCTACTCGAATCACTCGATATATTTTCACAAAATCCGGCTTATCACGATAAGGAATATACAGAACATTGTTTAAAAAATCATTCATCGTGTCGAGACAGCCGCAACGATGCAATCGCTACAACTGGCAGTGTCCTACAACGACGACAAGTTCGTCAAGTTTTTCATCAAATCCGAGTGCGACGTGAACACGAGGTATCCCCTATTGGGTCGCACACTTCTTCACATAGCTGTGCGAAACGACAATACAAAGATCGCCGAGATGCTGCTCAGGGAAGGTGCCCGTGTCAACGAGTATTCGGAGGACAATCTGACCGCTTTGCACATAGCCATTGGCAATAGATCCAGAACGATGGTAAAGCTGCTGCTGAGACACGGTGCCAGCGTCAATCCAGCCGTCAAGTTCAACGGAAAGACACCACTGTACATGGCGGTAGAGTACAATTGTCCCGAGATAGTTAAGATGTTGCTGAGGAAGGGCGCTGACATAGCCGAGGCGACCATACGCAACACCACGGTACTGCACGTAGCGTTCAGGATCGGTGCTCCAGATCTGGTGCGCACCATTTTGGACTTCTCCAATGGCGAACATCTCAATTTGAAGGACAATATCGAAGGTATATTTAGATAATACAGGACCGATGATTTTTGTTACAATTAAATATATACATATATATATATATATATATATATATATCGAATGTTGACGCGATCAGGTAAAGTGGCGCTGCACTTTGCGATCGAGCACCGAAGACACGACATCGTGGAGATGCTGCTGAGGAAAGGGGCGAGCGTCGAGACGGGATACAAGCCCGATTCCCTGACCTTGGCGGTGGACCGCGACGACGACAGGATGACGGCGTTGCTGCTGCGAGGTGGTGCCAAGCGTTCGGTCAACGAGTGTCTGCGCCACGCTGTCGAGCGTCGCAACGTAGCGATCGCCACCCTACTACTGGAGTTGAGCGACGGAGCTGCCGATACGAACGAGCCGAACGAGCGTGGATTCACTCCTCTGTACCTGTCCGTCATCAACAGACACGTGGAGATGGTGAAGCTGTGCCTGATGCACGGAGCCGTGCTCGAGGCCCAAACGGAGGACGCGGTGCCGGTCGTTTATTACGCGGTGAAGAACGGCGATTGCCAGGTGACCGAGTTGCTGATCAACAACGGGGCATCGGTCAACTGTCTCGTGGGTAAGAACAGGAGCCTCCTGGACGTGGCCATCGGCAACAAGTCCGTCAACATCTTCAAACTGCTGCTGGAGCACGGAGCTACGATCAACCTCTTGGCCACCGCCGAGGAGCAGTCGTTCGCTCTCAAGTATCTGGCGCTGTTCGTCCGCCAGGGTCACAGGATGTCCGTGGAGAACCGCATACTCATCGGCCAGTGTCCCACGAGGAAGGAGCTCTTTCTCAGTTGTCTCAAGGAGATCGAGACGATGAAGGAGGAGAGGATCGTGGACGGCATCTCCTTCTACGATCTGTTGAGCAAGGCCGACGACGCACTGGCAGCTTATGCCAGGGACGAGGAGTTCGTTCGCGCCTTCTCCGTCAGCGACTTTCACAAGCGATTCCCCATCTACGCCGACAATCTTTCCCTCAAGTTCACCAAGGGACGAGTCAGGAATCTCATGCTGCAGAAAGCGATCGGTGACTTTGACAAATTGGCGGGTCGAAAAACTAACGATGTCTGCGCTCGCGGTGTCTTGCGTTACCTCAACAACGAGGATCTGGGGAACTTAATCCGTGGTGTTTGCAACTGTAAAACGGGGGAGCATCACAGATGTCTCACTCCGCTCTACGTTTCTTTTTAATCCAATGGTGATGATGATAAGTATATACTCTGTCTTGGCTCCATGCATTTCTCGATACGATTGCTATAGCTTACTCAGAGTGGTTATCGCATTTCAATCGGGCGGAATATTTTTTAATTAATTGTCTGCGTATATATATTATATGCTTATACGTAAGTCTGCGAGATTCAATTCTAAATTTGAATATTTTACGTTATGGAGGAGTGAATTATGAATTCCAAGCGATCCCGCAAAGGATATTTTATATATGTATAAATATAAACGTCCAGTATCAGTATTGACATTTTGTATATAGAACGTGTAAATATAAATTTGAGTGACCTTCATCTTGGAAAAAGATGTATTATTAGACGAGTATAAGTTCATTGAATAAAAGAAAATGAAAATCGTTCTGAATATTTTAGCGAAACGCATTGTATAATTATATACTGATACAAAATATTACGTGATCGTTCACAATAAGACACGGACGTACCGTAATTAATTCTGTTAAATTTGTTAGTGCTTCAATCACAACAATTTAAGATCGGTAAAGTAAAAAATTTTAATTTTTAATATTTTAAATACTTGACTAGAACAACATGATGTTTATTTCGTTAACAGAGAATTTAATATTACATATACATGTGTGTGTATTTATTATTTTTCATATTTTGGAAATGCACTATCTTTATAAGAATTGTAAATATGGTAATTGTAAGTATAAGAATCAAATAGAGCTTTTCTAAACTCGACTACGGCAATGTTAAAAATATTAATGTAATTATTGACGTATATTTGCATTTCTTTTGATAACACGTTATATTATATAATTGTATATTATTTAAATAAATATATACGTATTATATGTTTAATTTAATAAATAATGTAAAAGACTGTGAATCTTTTGAAGAATCAGTTAAGGATTTCGCTATGTTATAAAAACATTGTCACCGCAGTTAGATAATACATAAAATTTTATTTTGTTGAGACTTGAAAAAGGTATATACTTTTGTGACGCATTTAATTCATTTTTATAATGTAATTAACTAACACTTCTAAATTAGAATAGAACGAATGATACGTTGAATTAAATGTATTCTAATTTTTTATATTAATAAATAAATGCATTATTAGGACCTTTAAAATATAAATTTATTTTATTCTACCTTGTATTAATCATGAATAGAGATATTATTTCAGACAGAATTAAATCTGAATTTTAAATCTTTTTAAGGAAGTATGAGACTTTTCACAATACCTACATCACTTATGTTCCGTGACTCTGACCACTTCCATCTTTGTCAAACTCATGGGTACTTTAAGTGTTCTGTCTTTGTCACTGGGATGCAATAGGCGGCCGGCAAGAGCATATATTGCATATATATTATATACTTCACGTGTTAAGTTAAATGTGACACTCAAAAGGGTGTCCAGTCTTCACATGCACCCAACGTATACGAAACAAAAGTGTTGTGTGTATATATATATATATATATATGTACCCGATGTAGGTATATATACCTATTATTATGAGTGGCTTAGTTATGATTTGTGGAAAGTCTAACAAATTTTTTTTTTTATTCAAGCGCGGTATTACTTTTTACAATGATTAATTTGTATTAGGCATGAAATTTGAATGTCAAAAAAATTTTGAAAAAATTAAAGTTACAGAGTAAGTACAGAAAGGATTTTATAAGGATATATGAATTATGATTATTATGAAAACTGCAATTCGCAAATTCGCAATATTCCTTTTCTTGCCATCTGCTGTTTGGATCACGAACTAAACGGCGTGTGTTTTGGAAGAAATATATCTATAGGTATATACATAATGTAATATACGCACGTACTGTAGTCGCACGGTCGCACGTGTATTTTGGGTTCAGTGGCACAGGGCGGTGCGGTGGTACAGTGCTTTTTGTCTTATTACTAATAATAAATAATGTAATAAAAAGATTAAGTTAAAATTAGCCGAAAAAACTCAATTGGTTTATATTTTTAAATAAATGTAAGTCCACAAACAGTTAATGAAATAGCTTTATTCTAATTTCTTATGATCTAGGTTATGTTTTTTAATTACTATCCATGACTGTCTTAAAAAATAATAAGATATTATGTTTATTAATATCTTTTAACACTAAAGTCTAGAATTTTATTTATCACTACTAAAAATATTGTGCCTTCTTTCAGTGTAAATTAAAAAATAATCATGGCGAAAGTTAAAAACAAAAAGTCCAATTTGGCAGATAATTATGCAAAGAGGAGGAAGCAACAAAGTGCAACGAAAAAAACTATTACACCATTCGAAGTGCACATAAACAAAGATAAACAAAAGGTTTTAGGTAGGAAGGGTAAGGCCGATAGAGGATTACCTGGAATTGCTAGAACAAAAGCTATAGCTAAACGCAAAAATACACTGCTCCTTGAATACAAAGTTAAAGACAAAGATAATATTTTCTTGGATCGACGAATAGGTGAAAAGAATGCTGGTATGACTCAAGAAGATAAAGCTATGGCAAGGTTCGCTGCAGAAAGGATAAAAGCTCATAGTAAAAAGAATATTTTCAATTTGAATGATGATGAGGTATTGACTCATAGAGGTCAATCATTGATGGACATTGAAAAATACGATGATCCAAGAAGTGATGAAGATGACTATAGTGATGATGATAAAAGTGGAAAGCTAGATAAAAAGTTTGTAGCCGATGCACATTTTGGTGGTGGAATGTTATCCAAACCAGATTCTGAAATGTCTAGGAAAGATCTTATAGAACAGTTAATAACAGAATCAAAAAAACGTAAAGCTGAAAGGCAAAAAGTAAGAGAACAAACTATTGATTTGACAGAAAAATTGGACTCTGAATGGCGGGACCTTCTGCCTTTAGTGACGTCATCTAATAAATCTATTGAAGCAGTTGAAGAAAAAAATAAACCAGATGATTATGATATAGCTATGAGAGAATTAAAGTTTGAAGCCAGAGGAATGGCAACTGACAAACTAAAATCTGAAGAAGAAATTGCTAAAGAAGAAAAGATTAAGCTGGAACAATTAGAAGAAGAAAGATTAGTTAGAATGAAAGGATTTTCAGATGAAGCAGATTTTCAAAGGAAACATAAATCAGCTGATGATTTGGATGATTTCCATATTGAAAGGATTGAAGAAGAACCATCTGACAATGAAATTGATATTAGAAAAGGAATTCTAATTAAAAAGGATAATGAAAATGCAGATGATGTAGACAAAGAAGAAAGTGATGTGGATGACGAAGAAGAAAGTGATGTGGATGTCGAAGAAGATGAAAATAATGCAGATGATGCCTCAGAAGAAGAAAATCAAAATGAAGTATCTATTGAAGAAGATGGAGAAGATGAGAAATCAGAAGAGGAATCTGAAGATGATTTATCGGATTTAAAAGTTTCTGATACATCAGAAGATGAAGAGGAAGATACAGCCGTTAATGATAAAAGCAAAAATAAAACAGTAGAACCGAGTGTAAATGAAAAGACTGAAATTGATACAAGCAACACTGCAAAAGAAAAAATCATTAACACTTCAGTGACATGTAATGATAATTCTGTAGCTGTGAAAGCAAAGGAAGTAGATGATTCAATTAAAGTGAATGAAAATTTTAAGTCTAATGTAAATACTAAAGAACAAGAAGCAATGATGGAAAAAGCTCGTCAAGAATTACCATATACTTTTACAGCACCAACAACTTATGAAGAATTACAGAATCTGTTCAAAGACCGAAATCCAGTTTATCAATCTGTTATTATTGAAAGAATAATTAAGTGTTACCACTGGAAATTAGCTGAAAGGAACAAAGAGAAACTGTTGAATTTGTTTCTATTTGTGTTACAACATATAGAAGATACATGTACATCTGTAAAAAATACAAAAGAGTTAGTAAATTTTTTTCAAATTTTTGACAGATTATGTCCACATTTATATGACTTGACTCATGCAAGTCCAGAAGGAACCAAAGGCTGTTTGCACGATATATTCGAGGAAAAACATAATGAATTTGAAAATAAAATAAAACTCTATCCTGGACTAGAAACTGTAAGAAAATATTTACATTTTTTTAAAACTAAATTTAAATATGTTTTTAAATAAGTATAAATGAATTTTAATATAATTGCAATTTGAATCCACTAAGTAATCTTTTTTTTTTCAGCTAATTCTATTTAAATTAGTATCAAATATATACCCAACATCAGATTTTCGACATCCTATTGTCACTCCATGTATAGTTTTTATGTCACAAATATTGTTAAGATGTAAAATAAGAAGAAAACAAGATATTTCTAAGGGTTTATTTGTATGTACACTTATTTTAGAGGTAAGTCTTAAAACATTTTAAAGTGCATTTTGTTTCAAACACCAAATAATTAAGACCTATTTAAAACATTTCAATTTTTTATTGCAGTATACTACATTAAGTAAAAGATGGTCACCATCTGCAATCAATTTTTTAAGAGGTGTAGTTTATTATTCCTTACCCAAACCATTTTCAAAATTAATCAAAGTACTACCACCATTTAAAACAGTTGGTGAAATGAGTAGTATATTAGTTCTTGAAGATAATCATAAAAAATCAGACATGGATCCATCATCAACAAAAATGCAAGCTGAAGACTTAATTGATGATGAAATGGATGACCAATATAAAATAAGAACATTTTTTACTGCAATAAATTTGTTAAGTGAGTTTCTGGAACAGTGTAATGAACTGGGTGCTGCTTATTCAATTTTTGAACCAATTTTAACATTATTAAAATGTGGCTCTGTCAAAAGGTATCCTAAAATAGTTAGAGAAAAAGTACAAATTTTGATCAGTGACATAGAAAAATTAAAAGAAAAGGAATTAGAATACCTTACCTTTGACAAAAAGAAACCAAAAGCTTTAAGGATGTATGAACCTCGAATTGAAGTCATGTAAGTAACTTAAATTAAAATATTTTTTTTCATAAATATAATTGAAATTATGATTAAACACTGCAGACTACTAAGTAAAATCGTATTCAGTCATATTTAAAACTATATTATTTAATAAAATTTATATTAGACTGATTCCATCTCAACCCATGCAAGCCAACTGCACCTATCTCTTCGAATCATTTTAAATTTTAGTACACTTCAATGGAATCGGACATTAAATGTTTACATTTATGAAACATACTCTTTATTCCAGTAAATTGGAATTTATTATATTTATTTATTAATGAAATAATCTTTTTCACAGTCATGATGGCAAGAGACACAAACCGATGTCAAAGGCAAAGGCTGAAAGGGAAAAATTACTTCACAAGCTCAAGAAAGAAACAAAGAGTGCCATTCGTGAAGTACGGAGAGATAATGCTTTCCTTACTAAAGTGAAAATAAAGCAACAAATTGCTAGTGATACTGAACGAAAACGAAAGGTTAAAGAAATATTTGGTGATGCTGCAACACAGCAAAGTGAATTGAAGAAATTCAAGAAGAAATAAAATATCTGTTAATATTATTTAAGGCCGTGTAAAGTTTATAAATAAATTTCCACTGCTAAGAAATCATTGTTATACACATTTATAATAATATAATAAATATTTTATTATTTATAATAAATAATAAAAATATTTTATAAATATAAAAGTGGTGTTTATTAAATTTTTTTTTAAATTAACTAATTATTTCCTATTTACATAAATATTTCAACATTTATTAGTAGTAAATGCAATACTTTGTATGAATTATTAATTTATAAATTGAGCCTTTTCAAATTATACTAACAATTCAAATGAAAGTAATGTATAATATTGTGGTCTAATCAATAAACAAGTAAACACTATTCATTTATTTTGCAAACAATTAAACATCTTTTGATTTAGCATTATTACACAGATATTTATATTTGATATAAGTATTTTATTTTATAAAGACAATGAAATTTCCAAATTTTGTCCATCTAGAATAAGTATTCATAATCTGTAACTACTTATAGTGTAACTTCAACCAATCCAACTCGCAACGGCCGCAATCACTGAAAAAATCTTTATATACATAATACAATGTATTTAAATATATGTACTTAGTACCTCATACCTCATACTACCAATGAAACAATGCATACACAGATACACTATACACTTATACAGTGTATTATACTGATTACTGATACATATAAATATAGCTTGTAGATATTTGTATACATAGAAATTATACGATCTCGAATCTCGATCCGAAACACATCGCGCATGTGTTATAACTTATAACCTACAGAGTACAGCTGCAGTCTGCACAAGTCACAACTACACAGTAGGTACACAGTGCACGCACATAGGTAGCTTCGAGACTTGTGTGAGTGGCTCTCCCGTTGTTGTAATGGTGAACCAGAACGAGAGCGAACCTTTCGGAGGAGACGTTACACTATACGGTCGCGACTGCCCGGACTGCCACAGATTGTAAATATCAACACATCCGTCGCGAAAGAATTGCCAAGCAAAAGCGAGAGAGTGAAAATCGCTTTCTAACCTCTTGTACCTGGAGGTCGCGGATTTTTCCTCATCTCTTACCGCGGATGACGATTTCGTCTCGAACTGCTAATTTGATCTTCTACAAAAGTGAGGCAAGTGTATACCTGAGTATTTCTCTTTGCCGCAACATTCGCGAGTCGCGACGATTGCATTATTGCAAGGCACTTTTCACACACATACATACGACTTTAGTATACGTATACCTTGGATATCTGGCATATTTCTTGCTCGAGACCTTTTTCCTTTACTTAATCGTACGAATTCTTTCGATTAGAATCACTCGGGCTTAGGCGTGGACAAAGATAAAAACGACTCTTCAATTCTGAAAATCGCGCGGATAAATAGATGGTTTGTGCTTGCTTGTTTTGTAATTATATGTAGCTTTTGGGTCATTAATTTTTTTGCTCATTACCTATAACGTTGATTTTCGAATTTTTAACTGAATTTATTGGGTCACACATTTGGCTTTTATTGGAAACAAATGATTGTTCGAATTTTACACTTTAACTTTAAAGTAACATATATATAAAAGCAAGTGTAGTATATATCTTATTTCCAGTAGCATTGTCATTGCTTTTATACTTTATCATTGTTGAGTAATAAGTATATATGTTTCATTAATACATCTTCATTTGTAATCTGAATTACTTACAACCTTTACTTTTTATAATATTTATACATAATTACTAATTAATTTTATCAAATTTTTAGAATATTTTCTGCTTTTTTCACCGTATTATGAATTTCATATATTTAAAATAAATAATTTATGAACATGTAATATTACTAAATATCTTTTTTCCTGATAGCTTATTCTCTTATCAATAAATAAAAATTAGTTTTATTTACTCTTTTAATCACAATATTGTTCTTTTTTTTCAACATATTATATTTTTTGTAACTATACATATAAGTAATATGCTGTAAAAAATTTATTGCATATTATATGAAGAAAAACTCACATCAAAAAAAGTTGGTATGTTAACATAGCATTTTGTATTTAAATTTATTATTTTTATGTAATAGAAAATTTATAAAATCTTATAAAAAATTTGACATTACTGATATTTTGTTGTTATTCATATTTGCTGTAATACAATTTCTATAAGTTGATAAAATTGATATATTTTTTTGTAATTAATTAAATTTATTTTTTAGTGGACAATGATCTAGTGATCTTAAATTAAGAACGATGTCAAATAATAGTACGCCCCATACCTCTTTTGGCTTGGATCAACAAGGACGAGTAGTTCGCATAGAACCTGGTGCTTCACAGCCCAATATCAGCCGCCTGTCAAGTCTTGAAGAGACTTTTAGAAGGCTAAGCTCCAATTTTAGGCAGGATGACCAAATGCTTGACTCTACACTTGGTAAGAAAGTACATTTCAAATTTTACATTAAAATACTATTAGAATGTAATCACTGCATTTTACTTATTGGTAGCAATGTTCATAAATTCAACTTATTAACTACTTTGTTTCTCTTTAAAGTTCTGTAATTAAATATTGATTATCATTTACTTCAATATTTATTACTTTGATATTATAAGAAATTATTACATATTCAATATGATAGATTAGGAATTTATATACTTTTAAATAGATGCTTATTTTACTTTAGATGATCTTATGATCTTGCGAGATTCCATATCCGAAACGACAGATCCAGAACTATCTTCTGACATAACAGATGGAGCTTCATCTCCTAACCAAACGACAGCAAGCATTCCACAATTAAGTTCTGATGATGAGTAGGTTTTGAATTTTGTATTTGAAACTAATATCTAAATGCTTTTAGTTCTAACATTTCATTTTATTTTAGCAAAAGGTACTGTTGGGTGTGCTTCGCAACAGATGAAGATGACGCAACCGCTCCATGGGTTAAACCATGCCACTGTCGAGGTACAGCTAAGTGGGTACACCAACGCTGCATTCAACGTTGGGTAGATGAAAAGCAAAAGGGACGTGCAGGGACTCATGTTGCTTGTCCTCAATGTAATACAGAGTACATCATTGTATATCCTAACATGGGTATGTAGCTTTTATGATTATTACATATTTAATTTTATAATGTATTATCTGTTAATGTTTATTAAAAACTAACATAATATTCATAAATATAGTTTATGTAGCAAAAATTAAATAATACAGTTTTCGCAGCAATGTAGAAATTATAACAATACTATTTACAGGACCGTTGGTGGTGATTCTAGACACAATTGATGGTCTAATTTTTCGAGTATGTCCGCTGATGGCAGCCGGAATAGTAGTAGGTTGTGTATATTGGACAGCTGTGACATATGGCGCAGTAACGGTGATGCAAGTGATCGGCCATAAAGATGGTTTATCCATGATGGAACAGGCAGACCCATTGGTTTTACTTGTTGGTCTGCCCACAATCCCGATTATGCTTGTCTTAGGAAAGATGTTGGATTGGGAAGACCAAGCCCTTAGTTTATTTAGACGGCACGCCTGCAAAGTTCCACTTTTAAAACGCTTCTTAAAATGCCGGTAAGTGCGCAATTTTTTCTAATTTATGAAATTCCTTTTGGATAAAATGTAATACAATTATAATTATTCGTTACAGTTGTTCTGAAGATGACGGAACACGTTCTCAAGATGTTCCCCCAATGACTGATCCACTTTCAGCTACTAGAGTTTTATGTGGAGCTCTTTTACTCCCTACTATTGCGACTATTTGCGGAAGAATATTTTTTTATAGTATAAACTCAAATTTTCAAAGAACTTTATTAGTAAGTATAAATTTTTAAAATAATATTTTTCATAGAAACAATATTTTAAACCTAAAATTTAATTTTCTTTAGGGTGGTGTAGCGTTCATAACAATTAAGGGAGCCTTTAAGATTTATCATAAACAACAACAATATATAAGACAACGTCAAAGGCGCATTATGGATTATACGGTCAGCAATGTAGCATTGTACAGGAGACAGAGGAGTTCGGAAGATAATCAGACTAATTAAATATATTGAAAAGACCTACATCAGTAAAATAGTTAAACAAAAAATAAATCAACTGTACCAACTTCCTAGCATGAAAAAAAATATATTTTGACCTGTTTTATTTAGCAGCAGTAAAATTTTAATTTTTATTAAAATATTTTTTCATCTAATATAAGTGTTCTTTAAACTTTTTTCATTGCTCAGAAGCCTGTACAGATTTATCAGAAATTAAAAATAATGTTTTCCCTTAATAGGTCTGAACTAATACTTCAGTGTTCTCTTCACTAGTGCACAGATTAATTAGTTCATATATAAGATATAAAAGGTTTGGACTAAAAAGATTGAGAAGAAAAATTGAAATTATAAAAAACATTTCAATTTCTTTTTGTAAATTTTTTTTATTTATTAACGCACTTTATAATTTTACATTTACTCTCAACAAGTAAGTAAATTATTTACTTTCTGCGAAGAAAATTTTTTTTTCTTTATTTTTTCTGTTTTGGAAATGGATAATACTTAGTGATGTATAAAAATGGAACTGTAGGGACTTAAATGGTCTTGTAAATTTGAAAATTTTTCGAAAGGAAAGCCAATTAATTAAAAATTAATATTTTCTTTAAATGCATGATTTTTATAATTCTTTTATATACAGAATTATAAAATTAATGTAAAACTATTTTAAACTTTGTTGCTGAAAGTATCACACAAATCCTTTACAAGTATTTTTGGATTTTTAAAGGTTTTACAGAATTGCATTAAAATTCAAATATTGTAAATAATCTTATAACATTATCAAGGATAGCATATGTTGCATATTTATATCAAACCAACAATGGCAACAGAAAAAGGAAACAGAAGAACAGAAATACATTTGTCATAGTTTCATGTATGATAATTACAATACTATTATAAGCTTCAATTGTCTTCTTTATTTATACCTTCTTTTTATTATTACTTAATTACATCGTTTTTTCTTGTACTACCTATTTGCATATTTTATCTCTTTAAGTAAATGAATTTTTAATAAAATGTCATTTCAAATAAATTAATATGTGGGGACAGCACAGTCTCGCGCTGAATCCGCACCGCGGCAGCATTGCCGCAAGCAAGTGCTGACACCGAGGACTTTCCTCCTCGCGATCTCTCACGGCAAGATGGCGAACGCGCTAGCACAGCTCTCTCTTGCCGCACAACGTTTACAACCCGTGTACATATTCTAAGTGTAGTTGCTCAATAAATACGACTCTAATTTATCACAAGTTGCGACCCTTTATTTGATTTCCCTCGAACACGTCTCCAAAAATACTTATACCTGTATGTTTGAAAAATTCTTTTTATTGACTACCGTAGTTTTTTGTTCTAATTTAAAAAGGGTAGTTGTTGAGTTGGTGCTGGTGAGTGGTGGCCGCCAGGCCGAGTAAGCCTGAGTTCTGAAGCCACTTGCCTGCCAATATACAAATACTTACTACCTATATAGGGTGCCAACTGTCCATAATGCCCGCATGACCAGTAAGTATTAGTAATGGGTTCGAATCCTGTCATTTGAAAATTTTTTTTCAAAAACAGGAGAAAAATGACGGCTATCAAATAAAGTTCCACATGGGCAATTACAATAACGAATTGTGGCACATCGGAGGGGCCCACGGCCAACAAAACCAAAAGAAAAAAAGAAAATTTAAAAATAAGAATACTTACATATGACTTACGTTGTACTGTATCCAACTTATGTGTGTATATATATATATATATTGTACATCTACATTTTCGCTGGTTTTAGCTACATAACCTAGCAGAGAGAAGAAAAATACAGAAAAAAGTGTTATAACATTAAATAGAATACAATATTAAAGGATGTTTATTGCCAAAGAATGTTAAATGTAATATTTTTTATATGATAATTTCATTTTTCTTTGTTAGGTAAGTTCTACTTTCAATAAAAATTCTTAAATAATTGTAATTAAATATAGGCCCTTTTTGAGGTTATGTTTATTGTTTACAATGTTCGCTATGATGTTTAAATCTTCATTTTCGAATTCCTATACTTATACAAAGTTCTTAATCGATGAATATTACATGTAATTAAACACTTTAGCGTTTAAGTATATTCTAAATTATATACTTAAAACAAAACAAATAATTTGTATTAGAAATTTTAAATATTTATAAGTATTTTTTTTTAGGATTCCAGTAATTTTACAATGACCACAGACGACCGTTTTCGAAATCTTTTGGCAGACTTGGGAAAAGCAACATTGAGAGGTGTTCGAAAATGTCCCAAATGCGGCACATACAATGGTTCTCGTGGGGCTTATTGCAAAAACAAATATTGTGATGTTGTTTTTAAGGAACCTGGTGAAAAACGTAAATTATCAACAGAAGCTTGCAAACTCATCACAGGATCGAGTGCCCAAGTATTTTCTGTACGAATTAGAGATAAAGGTCCTGATCATCGAGGTTTTGTTCAATTACCAATTGTGAATGTGATTGGATCAAGTGATTTGGCAACTTCAGTGTCTTCAAGGTCTGCTCTATGCTTTGTTGACATCTGTGAAAAATGTTTTCATAACAGTGTGCTTCAGTGTCATGTAAGTTTGAAAGAAATAGTTTAAAATAATTTGTAATTCCTTTGTGATACATCAACATCCTCAATCTACAAAATATATTTGAACACTATAAATTTAAATTCTTATAATTTTCAAACCTTTAATGTATAGGAGAAAGATGCATCAGAACCATCATCATTTGTTTGTCAACATATTCAAGCAGCATTACGTTGTTATGCAGAAGCGCAACCACTTACATTACGAAATTCAATTTTATCTTCATTAAATGTAAATAACGAAACAAAGCAAGAGATTTGGCTACTTGCTACTGAAACTTCTGGACCATTAGTGCAAAGAGTATCAAAAAACATAATGGCTGTAAAATGTAAAGCTTCTCCAAAGCATCCACTTGGCTATTTACATTTCTCTTTTTTCACAACAAAATTGAAAGACAGGGTTGAACATAAGTTTTTCTGTAGCTGTTCTTCATTTAAGGTAACAACTTAACATTCAGTAATAGAATTTTAATTTTTAATAAAATCATAGTGTAATATATCTTATTATTATTATAATCTAGGTAACGCAACAAACAGCTTATAAAGTAAACGAAGATAAGATTGAAGTTGCCACTGCCAGTCGATGTGTACACTTTTATGCCTGCATCTGTGCATTTGCAAGTGATTCGAAATTGTCAGAAGAATTTCAATACTTTATAAATCTTGATCAAACTGACTTAACTCAGCAGGAATCACTTGATTTTGAATTTAATATTACCGAAGCAGATAAACTTGTTGAAATGGGTTAGTTCATATTTGTATTGTGTAATTTTTAGACATTATATATACATAATAATCTATGTTTTAAACTTCATTTTGTATTTTTTAGATTTAGATAGTTTTTCTGATGCTACTCACCTTTTAATATTTCGAGATGATTCATTGACAACTCAAAATTTACATAGTGATAGATTAGATATTGATAATATACATTTAGACCCATCAATATTAACTAGCAATATTGTTGATAACATAAAAGATCACAATCATCATTTGTTAGACCACAATAATATAATGTCCGAGGCAAGTATTACTGTGGAATTTTTTTCAATTAAATTTTAATATCTCTTGTATCAAATTAATATGAAACCTTATTTTCACTTTATTATTTAATTATATTTGCTTAATTCTAATTAAATTAAAATCTCTAATTTTTAGGTACAAAATTTGGAGGTCATTGATCAAAATGCAGTGTTTGATGGAAGTACCATAAAAATCATTCATGATCCTATAATCATAGACACCAAATTTAATAATGGTGTTGACCACCACCTAAATGAAAGTATAAAGTCTTTAAGCGGTACAACCATTAAAATTCTTGATCCTAATCTTGTATTCGATACTAATAGTATTAAACTACTTGAGTCAAACTCTGCTCCTATTGAAATTAGTCACAATGCAGCTACTCTAAAAATGCCAATAGAACGAAAAACATCAACCTCCACTAAGAGAAAACGAGAAGAGAGCAAAAATCTTTCTACAATCACAAATTTGAACTCTATTGAACCTAAAAAAACCAAAACGAAATCTTCACAAGCTGCTAAGAAATATCCAAATGCATGCGAGAATGTCGATGAATCTAATGCCAATTTATCCTTTGTTCGATGGCAAGTTCAATTAAGTTTTAATTTACTTTTTACTGCAGCTTTATATATTACGCATTGATTGTTTCAATTTTTCATTTTCTTTGACTTTGCAAGCTTATCATTAAATTCTTTACATTTCAGGTTGTCCTCAATAACAGAACGCATAAATCAGACGATGCACTTTCAATTTGATGGTAAACCAGAGCCACTGGTTTTTCATATACCACAAACCTTTTTCGAATGTTTGAGAGAGCGCATTTCATGTGGCGCCAAAAAGAAACGTTTACCTAATTCGACAACGGCTTTTGTAAGAAAAGATGGTGTACCTCTGGGTACTTTCACTAAGTACACTTGGCACATTACAAATATTTTGCATGTAAAGAGTATCTTCGAGACGTCGCTCATACCACTTGAGATCACACGAAGCTTTGTGCAGAACACTGATGGTACTTACGAGCTTTACAAGAGAGAGGAGACCGAAATCGATAGATTCAAGAAAACCGGTAATAATGCGTTGATCCAGCCATTAGAGCTAAAAACTTACTTGAAAGTTGGTGAGTCGATCCTTTTGAATTTTTATATGAGATTCTTAATAAAAATCTAAAAGAATTTAAGTTTATTTATAGTTTATTATATTTGATCAATATTTTATAAAGTTGCATGAACTGTTTTTTATAGTAAATGCATTAACTTTTTTATATTTTTTATAGTAAATGCATTAACTTTTTTTATATTTCTTTGAATTTTTTATCTTGTTATGAAAATTTAATATATTTATATTTTGGTATTGCAGGAAATACATCGCCTAATCAAGTGCAACCAACTCCATTTTTAATCGAATGGATACCGGATATTTTACCAATCTCAAAAATTGGTGAACTTAGAATAAGATTTGAATTTGGCCATGTAAAAAATGAATCTCCACAGAAATGGAGAAAACTAGCTTTATCTAAAAATTATTGAGTTTATGAAGAATAGCTAATAAATATTTTCCATAAGCTTAAAATTTTAAAGGAGGGACCCGACACTGGCCCCTATTGATATTGCAAGGGAAAAGTACGATACTTGTACCATCATTTAGAGTATAAAAAGATGTTTAATTAAAAAATAGCCCTCTTACTTGACGGGAAATGCTTAAAAAAGGGCCGAAAAGATTTTTTCCTAAACTTAATACATTGAAGTAGAAACAGATGAGTACAGAAAGACCCGATTTTCAATCAATTTCTTTTTAACTTTCCCATCATGTAACGGAGTCCATTTTTTATATTCTAAGTGACAATAATGTAGGCTTTGTACCTAATTTTCTTCTAAAGACTTCATTATATTCTGATTTCATCGGGAACCTTCTTTGTAAGATCTCAATTGACAAATTTTTAATAATTTTTAGTTTTTAATTATTATCAACTTTTTACTGATGAACATATGTGTGTATTATATAATTTCTAATATCAATAAATATTTGTTGTTGCACTCTTGTGGAAATAATTTGGAAGATATTTTATACGTTTTCATACATTTTTTGAAAGAATTTATATTTTTTATATATTTATATGAAAAAAGCTTTAACATTATTACACCAAGAAAAGCATTTTTAAATTTTTATATTCTGTAAAGTAACTATAAAAATTTAAAGTTCTAATAAATTTAAGAATTGTTGAAAAGTATACAAATTGAAGAATAATTACAGTGGTGTTTACATATAGGTTACTAAAATTGTTTTATTTTTTTTCTGCGCGACATATATATAATTATATACCTTATACATATAGCATATATATATAAATAAAATCTTTACACCTTTTTAACGGATTTTAACTAACTTGATCATAGAAATTTTTCCACTAGAGTATGTATAATCAATTGATATTTTATCTAAGAAAATAAATTGTATGTACACATATTATTGTATGTATGTACGTGCGCACGAGTTTTTACATTTGTATTGCATTTTTAAAAACTTATAATTTTATATATTTTGAAAATTATAAATAATGTCTAGCATACAATGAAATGTATAGAATACAAAAAATATACAATACTTGGTTCGATTTTCCATAGAATATAAGATTCTACAATGATATTTATGTTTCATATACTTAAACAGAATTGAACAATACTTTATTAAAAAAATGAAATTCTGGTGAAGAGTGATAATATTATCTTATTTATTTTTGATGTTTGTGATATGTAAAAATTTAAGATACTTATAAATGTTAGACATTGTAAGAATTTCTAATTTGCCAACAATTTATCTCAATAAAACTTTTTTTCTTATTTTCAAATTATGAAACCAAAAATGTAAATAAGAATAATTAATATTGTTACAGAAACAGTACTTTTGTCTCATGTTTAAAATATATATAAATAAATTCATTACTTCTCTTTACATTAACCTTTTTCTTTTATCCTTTAAATATAATTATTATATACACTATTTATTAATAATAAAATAGTTAATAAATATAATAGCCATTATAAAAATATAATAAAAATATTTTATCAAATTTTTAATTTATTTTCCATATGTTTGTGAAAGGTAATACAGTATTAATTTCTCAGAATCACATAAAATGCAATAATTAATTATTATTTTAATTAATAATAACTAGATAAATTACAAATCATTTGGAGAAATTTAGGATGCATATTTTAATATAATTAATTATAACTAATATAATCGTTACAACTTAAGAAAAAACCACATTAATTTAAGTACACATGATGCAAAATAACTCTAATCACTTTTGAGCTATTATAATTGAATATTTGTTACATAAAATATGAATCGTATACATTAAATGTTAAAATGATGATTTACATGTACTTTATAATATAATAATTCTAAGTATAAATTACACATGGTTTTGAACAAGTTCAGTACTATGTGAGGGCCAAATAAATGTTTATCATGGAGATTTTCCTATTACCATGTGGTTATACTTTATATTCTAATACACAGCACCTTTTTAACATTCTTCTTTGTACCAGTAGTGAATTATATTGCAGCTTATTGAAAACAGAATTATGTTTAATATTTTATCTATCATAATTCTGTGTTACACTCAATTTTTTTTTTGACTTTAACAGAAGAAATTTAAGGCAATATAATTAATAATATTTAAAGAATTTTCAATAATAATTAAGTGTTACGGTAATTACTTAATGAGGAAATGCTTGTATCATGCAATCACACAATAAAAAAAATTTAGTGTAGAAAATTAATAATTCTAAACTTAGCTGTAATTAGGGAAAAAACAACCTTTTTCTTTGCAAATTAACAAATTTAAGGTGCTTTATCAATCCCGTATTCTTCCCAATTATTGAAAATCTATAAAAACTATGTATTTGTATTTTGTCAAATATATGATAAATAAAATGCAAATATAAATTGAATTATTTTATAATACCTTGAATTAAATTTTTCCCAACTTAACTTTTAATAAAATTCTAAAAATATATTGTAAATGCTGGAGTTTATTTACATAATCTCTTTAATTAAATAATGATTATAAGCTTTAAAACTAAATATCTAATTTATTATGGCCATATTAACAATAAAATTATAAACATTTTTTAATCACATTATAATTTAAAACCACTTTTTTACTAAAAGTATACAGTGAACCTGTCGTAGTTACATGTTATCTATTCTTACAGTAGGTATAGCTTTGATAAAAATTCCTATATTTAAATTAATTTTTTTTTTAACAAAACAAGTCTTAATACTGCAAATGAGAAAATAAAGAATCTTAATAATTACACCCTGAGATAATACATATCTCATACATATTTTCACTTCACATTCTTAACCAATGTTTGAGTACCATAATATAGAATATTTGAATTATTTTCTCATCATCTATTCAGGTGTTAAATCTTTAATAATCGCAGTCTTTGCACATTCAGGTATTTTAGTCACAAAAATAAATTATCACTCATGTAATACTAAAACTAAAAGCTTAGTTTCTGTTCTGAATAAATTATTATTCAAAATTGTGCTGTCAAATTTTTATACATCAGTTCAATTTAAATAAGATTAAAGAGTTAGGGATACCATATTCAATTACAGATTTCTACATAATCTTTTGATTTTAATCAGTCAATTTTCAAGCTTTTATATTGTTATAGCTTGCAATATAATTCTTATAGTATACAGATTATATATCTGATCAAGGTATTGCAATAACTTAAGAACTAAATAAAATAACTTCAACAAAAGAAATGATAGCTAGCTCATTGACAGTAACTATATACTAGTAAACAGTATGGTATCCCTTCAATAAAATAAAAAAACGTATTTAAACTTAACTTAGCTTTCATAATAATTAAAAAGGAAAAAAACCGTTTGGATATAAACAAAACAACTGTTAATCTTTTCTTTTAATATTATATAGATTTTTTTTGTAATATATATGGAATAATTTGAATCTTTTTTTGTACTCTGATCATTTAATTTACATCATGAAAAATATTCAATAATAATCCAGAGGAAATATATAAATCGTTTTGATATTTAAAATAAAAAAAAACATTTTTCATTGCAAACATCAATATTTGGAGAAATTGATCTATGCTTATTCAAATTATTTCATTGCTTGATTTGGTTCAAAAAGTATTTCTTTTTTAGTAAACCCATTTTTTGAAAGAAAAGATTATTATTTCTATGTATACAAGAGAACTAGGATTCGCAAAAGAAGGATTATTATAAGAATGATAAGAGATATGTCGTACAACTACAGATACATATTTAACGAATTAAATTAAGTAAAAACCAGCGCACGGATCAACAAATAATACATTTGCGTGTCACCGATCTCTTCGCGATATTTTATCTTGTTCAGGTGTTGCAGAAACAAAGCTCGCTTCTCGCCTTTCTCAGTTATCATTTAGCAAAGTCCTCGCACATTTAATAGTAAGTACTAAGAGTGAGGGAGGGGGGGAGTAACGTTAAAATTTGAGTAAATTAGTTTTTTAAAACAAAAAAGAAATGAATTTCACTAATTTAACGATTATTTACTTTTGTTGATTTGATATCATTAGTATAAGCCAGATCTATATTTAATGATATTGTTTTTTTTTTCTTAATAGAAAATATAATAACTTTAGAATTTAATTTTTTTTTATATTATATATCTTTATGTAATAACAAAAATATATATTCCTATGCCTATGACATTCATCAAAAATTGATTTTTGAAATGTTTTCTATACATATAATCCCAAAAATGAGATTAAATATTAAAGTAATGCATTTCATGAATTGCGCCACTAAAATTATACCTTTAGCTCTATGCATGAAAAAAGTAATACGAACAAATATAAAGAATAAATATAAAACACAAGAAAATACATTCGTTATTATATCTATATATATGAGGAAAAGGAACAAATATAAGGAACAAAAGTTTTATTCCTTATATTTGTTGCTTTTATTCATATATGTAGATATAGTAACTAATGCATTTTTCTTATATTTATTCCTTATATTTGGTCCTTTTTTTCGTGTGTAGGGCCTAAAGGTTGCCCCGTATATTTTAAATGTCTAGAGTAAAATGTTGGAGGAGCATCTGCGACCATTAAATGGACTTTGTCAGAATTTTCACTGGTTTCTGCTACCTTAAAAAATGTACAAGGCCTCTTACCATCACCAAAATCACTAGTAAAATCATATGGTGGACTCAAAATATCTAAGAAAGCTGCTGGCCCTTCTAAACATGTTATTTCATGAAGATTCCTCACAAGAGGTTTTAGCACACATGCAGGATCAGAAGGTCCTACTATAACTGAGGGGTGCTTAATAGCTGGAATTAATTTATCTTGTTCCAGAACCCTGTCGTTGCTTGGATCAAAGGAATAACTGTCTATTTTCACAACACCACTGATAACCTGAAAGGAAATTTTCAAGTCAATCAAATATTTCGTATTTGTTTAAAGTGCTACTTATATTTTACTACAAATCATTAAACAACAATATTTACCTTTAATAGTCCATGCATTTCAGGATGATCATGCATTGGTAATGTTACACCAGTTTTCAAAATAAATATAGCTATGATAATGTCTTGATTTTCAAATATATCG
The DNA here is from genome assembly GCA_900490025.1 of Megastigmus dorsalis. Lineage (NCBI taxonomy): Eukaryota > Metazoa > Arthropoda > Insecta > Hymenoptera > Megastigmidae > Megastigmus > Megastigmus dorsalis. Next base: position 80,224 of record UELU01142171.1, read on the forward strand.
ATGTCACACATTGGTGCAGGTTGAATGCGAACATAATCAAGTACATTCTTATCAACGTGAACGTCTGCTGCTGTTACCTCATCAATAAGACATCTTAATTTGGAAAAATTTTTTAAGCAGAATTTGTAATTAGCACTGTCACGTCCTGAGAAAGTTTTTAATGCTTGCTTCCATAATCTTTCTATTACAGATGCCATTAGGCAATGTGTATTTGAGGATTAGTCCTCAATATATTTTTTATCACAAATATGATAAATAATAAAATAATTAACAGAATTAAAATAAAACTAAAATTTTTATAAGCTATGAAAAATTATAATAAAAATAAATTTTTTTGAATGTCTGAAATGGCTGCAACATACAATCAATTATAATGAATAAAGATAGAATCAATAGAAACAAAGAGAATTTATCCAAGCAAATTACCTTAGCACTTTCCACTGTCATAAAAAATGATTGCAAACAAGTTCTCCAAACATGTCAAGTGCCTAAGTATTTGTCACTGGAAAAAAACAGGCCCAGGCTGTTTTCTTATGTTATTAACTTGATACGTGTCGTCCAACAATCTCGGAGATCCATTAAAAATCAATGCAAAACAATAAATAATCAACACTCCACGGTTCACGTAGACGAAAAAGATTGGAAACCGATTAGAAATAAAGTATTTCGGAAGACAAGTAGCGCTATTACATAAATTCATATACTCTGAATATCAACAAAACTACTGTATTTATCTTTAGAATATAAAATCATTGATACAAAAATAATTTCAGTCGTTTATATCAACGAAATCAAGGTATAATTTGTTAATTTTTTAAAGGTAAATAAGCTACTTTGAATTTCGCGCCACTGGCGTTTTTTGTTAATGAAAATTTTTCTGGAAGGCGGGTCGCTTATCATGATATACTTACAAATTCATATTCTAAAAATATATACACGATAAGAAAAATATACATACATGTGCACACGCGCATATACGTATACATATCGTCATGTACATATGGAAACGCGCGTCTGACGCGTCTGTATTCTATATACAGTATAAATTCTATAAACAGACAAAAGTGACGTGTTTGACTTTTCTTTCTCTTTTCGGGGAAATGTATGAAAAGAAAATTCTGTCGGTTAGGGGCTGCAGTACAAACTAACTTTCAGTATATATCGTCGCTAAAGTCGTCGCATGTTGCCATCGGTTTTTTGATTTTGCGAAAAAAAATATCGCAAACCAAACGTAAGGCAGCTCATGAAGAATGCAAAAAAACAAATGTTTTTTCGGAGCGATGTCGGCGCTATGTCAAAGATTTACGTGAGGAAGATAAAAGAAACGAGATTAGGTTAGAACATCGCAACGGAAACTGAATAATGGTGCGATTTATGCGTTCCACCTGCTTTGAGATACACTGGTTAATTCATCACTCTCTTGTATTGTAATTATCTAATTTCATTTTATTATTTTTAACAAATTCTTGTAATTTATTAATAGGTTATGACTTTTGCAATAATTCCTAAGATTTGCTCATTGTTATTTAGCATGACAGATTGTTCTCCTGTTATAACTCCTACATTAAGTTTTTAAACTAATCTTTTCTTATAATGCAAGTCTCTTTTTATGAAAATTACAAGTATATAATTCTATTGTTATGAACAATAGACTTTTTAATAAGTTATGTGATATCTTTTGTTTTATTTTTCAACATCTACATTTTTATTAATATTTATTTAGTTCATTGATGTACAGAAATTACTGTATGCTAAATATATAGGATTTGCTTTTGTACTAATTATTTTTGTTTTACTCATTTGAAATTTCAGATTTTTATAATGATTTCGATTTTCAAGACTATATAATTTCAAACACAAATTAGGTAGTAAGCAATAAATCATCTCTACTTAACTAGCTTCAGTGCGTAAAATTACAATACTGACTTGTAAAAAGGACAAACAAGGGAATTTCCTGATTAAATAGAATAAAATTAAATAAAATTGATAAATATTTAACAATTGTATCTATTTACTATTACCAAAAATTTATATTTTATAATTTCAGTGTTAAATAAGTTATAAGCTATTAAAATATAAATAAAAATGAACGGAATAATTCCTGAAATGGAGCAGATCATCAGTCAGCTCGAAAGAGGGACTGTGGTCACGAAATTCTTTCCAAGAAAAAGGCCTGAAAAGAAAACTTTGATGATACGTCGAGAAACTAGACAAATTGTATGGTCAAGAAGTACTACATCTAGACCTTTTGATGGCTCTGGTAATTTTTCTTTTATTTTCATTAAATAAATAAATAAATAAATAAATTATAATTTAGAATTTCAAAACTAATCTATATTTTTTACACACTTATTTAATAAATATACTTTTACAGTGGATATACGGGAAGTGAAAGAAATAAGAATTGGTAAAAATTCAAAAGATTTTGAAAAATGGCCTGAAGATGCTAAACGAATTGATAATCTAAGATGTTTTGTTGTTTATTATGGCTCAGAATTCAGGCTTAAAACTCTTTCAATATCAGGTAATTGAATTAATTGTATATTTTTACTGATAAATTAAATGCTAATAAAAATGATTTGAAGCTTTAAGTGAAAAAGAATGTGAGCTTTGGGTCAAAGGCCTTAGACATTTGGTACAAGATAGTATAAATGCTCCGTATCCATTACAAGTTGAAAGGTGGCTAAGAAAAGAATTTTATGCAATGGAAAATCCTAGAGAAACGTATGTATTTACTGTTTTCATTTGCATATTAGTAGCATTGCTAATAACATTTCTTTTTCTAGAGTTACGTTAAAGGAAGTTAAAGCATTTTTGCCAAGAGTCAATTGTAAAATAGCAACAAATAGACTTAGAGAAGTTTTTCAGGAAGTAGATGCGAAAAACAGGACAGAGTTAGGATTTGATGATTTTGTGATATTATACCATAAATTGATGTTTGATTCAAATGTAAGTAAAAAATGTTATTTAAATTATTGATTGTTCTATAATAGAAATTTTCAATGTTGTAAGTAACGTAATTATATTTAACTATAGAATTTAACAGACTGGACAAAGCTACTAAGCTATACAAAGTCTGGAATGACAGTAACTTTACAAGAATTTCAAAATTTTTTACTTGCGGAGCAGCATGATACTTCAGGAAATAGTGAATCGGAAGTTTCTCGCTTTATTCGAGAGTATCTTCAAGATCCCCAAAGAGATATTCAGGAACCATACTTTAATTTTTCAGAATTTATTGATTTCCTATTTTCCAAACAAAATGAAATTTGGGATAGTAAATATGATCAAGTCTTCTATGACATGACGAGACCGATGTCTCATTATTGGATCGCTTCGTCACATAACACGTAATACTCATTTCAATAGTTCATACAAGAATTTATTAATAAAATGGAATTATATCCTATTAATGTTTCCTTTTTAGTTACTTGATGGGTGATCAGATAAGTAGTGAGAGTAGCTGTCAAGCATATGTGCGAGCTTTAAGGCTTGGATGCAGATGTATAGAGTTAGATTGTTGGGATGGACCTGATGGAATGCCTTTCATATTTCATGGACATACGCTGACAACGAAAATAAAATTTTTAGATGTAATTAAGACAATTAAGGAACACGCTTTTGCCACTTCTGAGTAGGTTTCTAACTTATAGATAAAACTATACTTTATATTTTGAATTATTTTTCTTATGTTATATAAAATATTATTGTAAAGGTTATAAATATTCAGACTAATCAAAAATTGTAGATATCCTGTAATTCTCTCCATCGAAGACAATTGTACGCTACCACAGCAACGAAAAATGGCCATGGCCATGCAGGAAGTTTTCGGCGACATGTTATTAACTCAACCAGTCGACAAAAATGAAACCAATCTACCCTCACCATATTCTTTACGCCGAAAAATTCTATTGAAGCATAAGAAGCTTCCTGACGGTGTCGATGAAAGTTCGTTTGTTGTACGAAATGACGAAAGTAGACAAGAAATGGATTTGAGGAACACTGTCAAAAATGGAATTTTATATCTTGAGGATCCAGTCGATCGTGAGTGGAATCCACACTTTTTTGTTCTCACACAACAGAAGCTATTTTATACAGATACATTTTCAAGAGCCCAGGAAGTGGAGCCAGATGATGACGATGAAGCTATTGTCAGAACTCCTGGAGATGTACGTAGAGATTATCTTAATTTTGATTCTTTTCTAATTTCCGAATCATTTTTATTTCTACATCTTATTAAAACACTATTTATATCACGAAATATATGTTGTCAGGGAGTGCCAAATGATGAATTGCATTTTGGGGAAATGTGGTTTCATGGTAAATTAGCTAAAGGACGTGAAGAAGCTGAAGAACTATTACGCAGATATTCACATTTGGGAGATGGAACATTTTTGGTCAGACAGTGTGTTACATTTGTTGGTGATTATTGTCTGTCCTTTTGGAGAAAAGGAAAAGTCAATCATTGCCGCATTAAACTAAAACAAGAAATGGGTCAAACTCAGTTTTATCTGATAGACACACATTGTTATGATAGTTTATATAGTCTGATTACCTATTATCGCAATCATCCTTTGAGAACTCAGGTAAGAGATAGCTAATTTTGTCACTAATTATTTTTATCTTCTATTAAAATAATGACTGTGCAAAGTAGCTTAGTGCTGGCTCTTTTTTCACTAACTAGTATTTACAAAAACAAACATCAGTCCAACAAGCTTTCAATGTACAAGTACAAAATATTGCATGAAGAAACTATTTTATTTTAATAAATATTTATAAAAAAAATTTAAGATAATATAGAAAACACCACTAGGTAATAATACAACATTAATTTGTTTCAAAATTACACTCAGAAGCATTACAACAGTCGATGGGTATAAGGTAAATAAGTATGTTCTTGGTATATACGAGTGTTCAGTTCATTTAATTTTTCTTTTATATTATTGAAAACATTTGTATCATTTATGTACCATATTCGTTGCGACCGGTTTACAGTCTGTTATGTTAATTTAATACATTTCATCATTCGAATGACTCGTAACAAAATATTCTTATGCTTTAAAACCATTTATTTTTTCTTTTACTTTATACACTTAATGTATATATCACAATTTATATACTTTTATTATTGATATTTTATACATCAAAATGTATTATACATTTATATCTTATTGATCCTCATGTTGTTTTGTACAAAATTTCTTGCAATTCTATATCTTTTATATTTAACCCTTAGAGGACGGGAAATCCAATATAGTGGCTCGGTCCGTGACAGACACTTTAGCCACATGTATTAACCGATATTAGATACTAAATTTACGCATTTTCTTGGAGAGATCGATCGTCCCAAATCCCCGTCCTCTAAAGGTCCTCTAAAGACAAAATTATACTGAAAATATATTATAAACTTTATAATTAATTTTTTTTTAATATATTTGATTCATTCACTTTATTCACTAAAATGAAATTTTTTAACTCAGTATAATCTTCTCTAATTTATTTTTTGCATGTATGTTGTGGGCTAAAAAATAAATAATTAAGTTTATTCTTTGTTGATTTTGTCAGGAATTTTTAATAACATTGCAAGAACCAGTGCCACAACCAAGTAAGCATGAAGAAAAAGAATGGTGGCATGCTGAGTGTTCAAGAACACTTGCTGAAGAAATGTTGAAACGAGTACCTACTGATGGAGCATTTTTAGTGAGACCAAGTGAAAAAGAAAATAATTCCTATGCTATTTCATTTAGGTATGCTAAAAAATCAATTTTCAATATATTTGTGACGCTATTTTAGCAATTATTTTAAACTTCTCTTAATCTAATATATTTAATTTTTTTAATCTGCAGAGCAGAGAATAAAATTAAACACTGTCGAATTAAACTTGAAGGTCGATTATATACTATTGGTACCGTGCAATTTGAAAGCTTAGTAGAATTAGTCAATTTTTACGAGCGCCATCCCTTATACAAGAAAATTAAGTTGAGCTTTCCAGTTAATCAAGAAATTGTAAGGCAGAGAGGTTTGGTACGCTACATCCTATTTCCACATTTTTACTAATTCTAATTTTGTCAACGTATTTATTTTGTGTCTTCATATTTGGGCTTCAAATTTTTGCAGGATGCTGATGATGGCTCAGTATACGGGATTCCAGGTTACATGGATCCAACTACGTTCGTTTCCAAAGTCACTGTAAAAGCAATGTATGATTATAAGGCTAGAAGAGACGACGAATTAACTTTAGTAAAACATGCCATAATCACAAATGTAAATAAACAAAGTGGTGGCTGGTGGAGAGGCGATTATGGTGGAAAAAAACAGCACTGGTTCCCTGCCAATTATGTCGAAGAAATTGAACAAGATAATCAAACCGATGTACATTATTTATACATTTTCATTTTAATTTTTTCATTCAACAACAATAGAATTGTTATGATTATTTTTTTATATTATGTGTGCTAATTTTATGTTCTAGTCATCAGACTCAATGTTACTTGGAAATTTACAAAAAGGTTCACTAGATATAATAGGTGCAGTAGTTGAATTGACAACATCAGATAGACCTGGTCTAGAATGGATCTTACGAATTCAAAATCCAAGCATGTGTTCTGTTTTCGAAGCAGCTACTCCATCCAAAGACATAGCACTCGAGTGGTCACAGAAAATTCATGAAACTGGACAAAATGCTAGTGTCAGGGTGAGCCATTTTGATGCCAATAATTTATAATGTTGACTTAGTTTTCGATTTGAAATAATTGTTTGGTAATGTACTTTTTTTTGTTATTTAGGAAAATCAACACAAAGAAATGGAAAGAGCCTGGAGGATAGCAAAAGAAATGTCTAATCTCATAGTCTACTTCAGATCTGTAGCTTTTAATGTAGAGCGATTGCGAGCAAAGGGCTTTATTTTTAACGAAATGAGTAGTTTTCCTGAAACCAAAGCAGAAAAATTAATGTGCCAACAGGAGAATAAATTTTTCCTGCGCTATCATCAAATCCAATTCAGCCGAGTATACCCTAAGGGTCAGCGTATCGACTCCTCTAATTACAATCCAGTTCCTATTTGGAATTCAGGTTGTCAGATGGTGGCCTTGAACTATCAAACTGGTGATAAGCCCATGCAACTGAATCAAGCGAAATATCGGGAAAATGGAAATTCCGGTTATCTTTTAAAACCTGACTTCATGTTTCACGAAGATTTTAATCCATTTGATAAGAATTCATTGACTGGCGTGGACACTCTTAAGATTACGTTGCATATGATAGGAGCTAGGCATTTGAGTAAGCCTGGAAGAGGTACAGCAAGTCCCTTTGTCCAAATTGAAATCATAGGGGCTGATTTTGATAGTGGCATTAAATTAACTACAAAGACTATAAGTAAGTACTAAAATAACATCAGTTGAAGCGAATTAATATTATTGACTCAATGAATTATTTTTACAAAATTAACTTTTATTCTTAGATGATAATGGCTTTAATCCTATGTGGAATGAATCTTGTGAGTTCCTAGTGGCAAATCCACATTTAGCTCTTCTTCGGTTTGTTGTTCAAGATGAAGATATGTTTGGAGATAGCAATTTCATTGGTCAAGCAACTTATCCTGTAAGTATTATTACTTAAATTCTATGAAACTAAATATACAAATATTAAATTCTTTAATTACAGATGTTTATAATAGGTTAAATGCTCTTTTAATTAACTTTATTTTAAATGAACTTAATGGATTAAACATGTATTTTATGTAATTTATAATGTAATAAACACTTATTTGAAAATTCTTATATCAATCTGAGAGTTAAGTAAAATATAAAATATTATTTATTTCAGATTCGTTGTTTAAGGACTGGCTATAGAAGTGTTCCACTAAAAAACAGCTTTAGTGAAGACCTCGAATTAGCATCTCTTCTAGTACATGTCAAAATTATTAGCTCAGGTGTGAGTATTATCAGTTAGGATTAATTATTCTGCAACAATATTTCTTTTTAAAAAATCTTCCAACATTTCGAAAATAATTTTGCGTAGATGTTCATCAACTTAAATATAACTTAAAAAACCCTTTTATTTTTAATTATTATCTAAACTAATAAATGCTATAAAAATTTATTAGTTTAGATGTTAAAATGATAATGCAAATTTATTTGTAAAAACTTTATTAATATATTTTCCATTTTCAATTTATAGGAGTCAATACGAAATAATACTCCAAAACATGATGCCCGATCAAGCATTTTAAGTTCACGAGTCATGGACAGAGACTCACAAATAGCTGGAAGATTACACGCCTAGCAAATAAACCCTAGTACAATTTGTTTTACTGGTATACTTAACGGTATACTTATGCGCAATTACTAAACAGTATATCAATAATGAATGATGACTACCAATTTGTAATTATAAATAATTGTTTATGTAGTATTACAAGCTTCTTAGAGAATTTAAATATGCAGAGACTATTTGTTAATCTCTGCTAATGCTTCCTTACAAATATTTATATAGAAAACTTTAAGATGATGAAATTGTTTATTGATAAGTTTTAATACTTTGATATTTTTAAAAAGATTATTTACGATTTATATAGCACGAAATATTAACTATGCGAAAAAATATATATTTATTCTTGACAAATTTTACTTTTTAAAATACTATTCTCTCTATACAAATACACCTACAATTACGTTATAGGTACATATTTTTATACAAAAAAAATATTTTATACAAAAATTTACATAATTCAGAAATCAATTAGAATATTATTATTATCCTTTATTAATATTATTTAAAAAGAATTTTAAGTACAATACTTTTGTACGTACTTCATAATTTATTTTTTTTATAATAATTCTATGTAATTGTGAGATATTAATTTCATTGTACTTTATTGATTATTATAGAATCTACTTTTGACAAATGATTTGATTTTTATAAATATCAAGAAAATAAATAATGTTTGTATGTGTTTTCGTATAAAATGTAAACAAACAGTCAATAAGAATTAAAAAAAATTTTTTTTTAATAACATTTTACTTTGATATCTCCTTAGATATCTCCTTAGATATCTCCTTAGACATCTCATAAGATTTCTTTATTTCAAATATACTTATAATATTTGTACTGAATGTACGTTATTTTATCAAATTACCAAATATATAAACACGCAATGATGTACAAGTTACTAAATGAAGATTTTTCTAATAATTGACTATGATTCTTTTATAATGAGCGAATTTGTTTTTAATACTACAGTAAACAAAGATTGACTGTGTATATTAATAAAGTATGATACTATCTGTTTTAAATGGAAGTTAAACTGTTATCACTTATACATTCTGTGTAATAAATACAATTTTTAAAAATATGGATTTTATTTTAAATTTATTAATTATTATTACTTAGTACTTTTACATATAAGCTACCTTTTATTACAGTATTTACAAAATCGTTTAATACTTATGAGTGTATATTTAGTGTTAGTAATTTCGATTGACAGTCATACAACGAATATGATATACTTTTCTTGGATTCTATTTCATACGTGTTTCTTAAATAATACTCTTTATACAAAGACCTTTGCATGTAAGAACTTTCTTATGCTGTTATTAAATTCTGGTTCTGATAAATTCTGTCTATACTTAAATCTGGCACTTTTTCATAAGTTTATAAGCTCCAATTTCGCCGGTTCGCGCCTCGGTTCCGCTGACGTAACAGAACCGTCAATAACCCAATCCGTCTGTTAACAGCGACCACAAGATAAGGCACAAACCCGCGGCCGCGATTGGCGAATCCCCGTTCGGTACACATATAGCGAAGGTGCGATTACGAATTGTTCCCCCGCCCCCTATCCCAGTAGGTACTCCATAGGTACACGCGTACTGACAGTCGCTGCTGCGTCGGTGTCTGCAGGCAGTGTCGAAGCCAGTCGGTGACAGACGTTTGGCTGCAGCGCGACGACGGCGCGAGCGCCAACACCGAACCGCCCTGAAAAAGCCAGCTCTCTCTCTCTCTCTCTCCTTTCAATCCTCATATAATTCCTCTCGGCTTTTTTCTACGGTGCTGTAGTGTGTACACAATTCAATCCTGTCGCCAGTCCGCGTGGACACGCACACCGACCAGTGGCGATCGAGAAACGAGCCGCGAGCATCAGGGAGTGGCGCGCACGCGATAGTTTTACTTGCGGAAAATTCGATCCGCAGCGCGAAAAGTGTCACCATCTGTTTTCCCCGCTCTGCGAAACACGAAGCCAAAGGGGTTGGATATCGAGGGCGAATTCCAGCAGCTACGCGCACATACACACACGTACGTATAGAGTGGGTGGAAGGAGGCGTTAAAACACACGTGTACGTGGATGTGCGGTGCATCGCGCTGGAAATTCGGTCCGTATCACATAATCGCACGTCTACAGCTGGAAAAGCCATAGACGGACATAATCGTCTCGTTGGTGCTGCTCTCGCAAGCGCATGCATATTACACACTTAAGGTCTGTGTGTGAGTGTGTCGTAACTGTTGTAAGTGAGCTTGTGTGTGTATGTGTGTGCGTGTGTGTGTGCGTGTGAACGCTCCGCGAGAGCTGTACAGTAGACAGAGAGAGAAAAGGTGAGTGACCCGAAAAAAGGAAAACGCTGCTGTAGCTGCTGCTTCTCTCCGCGAGCTCTCGAGTGGTGGGCGTCTGCTGCTCTCTGATTCTAAAATCGAGTGGTGTGCATGCATGCGTGTGTACTTTTTTTTTGGCATTGTAATCACTGCTACTGATTGGTGAAGTGCGCTTCTGATAAAAGAGACTGTCTGCTTCCGAGTGTTTTCGGGGGTGGCTATTTTCGTTGGAACACGTATACTAATACGAAATGAGCGAGAGACGAATGTAGGAGGATGATACGATGTTCCAAGGATTATTTTGGAGCATAGGTATATTAAACAGACGATGGATTGCGTATAGAGATTCTTGGTTTTGTGCATGAATGAATGAGATGAAGTTCAAGGGTTGGGTAGGTGGCAATGATTTTTCTTGTAATTTGTAGGCTTTTGGTGGTGTGTAATCAGATCCATTAAACACGCTTTTATTAGGGTAATAAGAATGTTTTTTTTTTCTTTTTAATTATTTAATCATGGGAAATGATTATAAGTACATTGCACTGGAGTCTCCGAGTATTTATAGTTCAAGTTTCTTTTCATATGAATGAAATCATATATACAATAATATATATTGTTTTAAGCTTTTTAAGAATTATTCAAAGATTTAATTGTAATTGTAATTTTACTGAAGAAATAATATAACTAAATAAAAAAAATAAATAAATAAAAATAATCTGACAATGTAAATAATAGAAGACAAGACATAAATTTGTTCAATATATAATTATAAAACTAAACTTTATAAACAGTTTTTAATTCAATAAAAGTTACCAGTAAGAAAGTTATCCTTAAAAGGAATAAAAGCAAGTTTAAGTTGTAGATCTACAGTGAAGCCTGTGAAGAAATGAATTGATATTTATAGACTGCAGAAAGATGATTAGAAAGTTTTATTTATTACTGTATAACGGGTTTGTGAATTGTGTACGTCTAAAAGAGTTTCATTTTCATCCAATTATAAATTGTACTTTGACATTTATTAAGTAGTGTCAATATGTATTACAATACCTTAAAATAAGATGTAAAAAGAAAGAAATACTTTAAAGTATAAACATATTCAAAATATTGAAACTTGAAATATTTGCAGAAAAGTTAACAGTTTTTGTAGGTATGTTGTGCATTTGCAAGTTTGCTCTTGGTTTTAAGATGCAATATGTAACTCTTGCAAATTATGTAAGAAACTTGGTTTTTGTTGAAAATAACTTCATTGTCAATGTGTTTCATAATGTTACTAATGTTTCAAAATCTATCAAATTGAATGTAGACTTTAGTATTTCGTTATAAATATATAATAATATTTTAACTGACCATTTCAAAATATTAACAGTTTCATCTATATTTACATTGTTCTGATTTACTGTTTTGAGAAAGGAAATTTAATACAAACAAAATTAAATATTTTATAATATTATAATATAAATTTTATTATGAAATCTATTATTTGTTTGTTTTACTGATAAACTGTAATAATTCATGGCATTTGGGAACTGTCTTTATTGTATGAAAAAATATAATACCTAGTTTTTCAGTTGCCTTCAGGCAATAAACATCTAATTTAGATATATCATGAGCTTGATATTACACAATTCTCGCTGGAAACTGAATTAATTCATTGCATTTCGGGGGGAAAACACTCTTTTATCCCATGAGAAATCTTTACACACAATCTCTTGAACAAGACGAATACTGAAATATTTTTTGCTGGTATTTTTTTTTCTGAGTACAAAAGGAAATCTGTTCCGCTGTATTACTGGCTCATATCATTTTCTATACATTAGCATTTCTTACCAAATGGTAAATTTATTTATAAATTCAATAAATTTTCAAATGCCTATGTAGTAATGATAGTGCATAAGCTTCTTAATAATGAGCTCATAATATGTATGTAATGTTATGCCCAAAGGTTATTTTCCATAAAACAGTATGTAGTTCAAAGAGTAAAAAGTTAATGACATAATAGTACAACATAAGCGGTTTATTTGCAAAATCTAACGGTTTTATAAATCTATTTAAAAATTGCAAAATGCAAAGTAAGACTGAACCAGATGGCAGATGAGTGAAATTAAAATGTATAAGTGCATACGGTAAAAAATGATTAGTTGTTTACAACTATGTAATTATAAAGTTTTACTATGAGCAATTATCAACAACCTGCCATTCAACATGTAGCATATTAAGACTCAATAAACGTTAAAAAATAAAATGCTTATAAATTACCAACAATTCATCGTGATACTTACGGTAATAGCATACCTCGACACTATGAAAAATCTTTATTTTAAAAAACAATTACAAAATTCTCATAAAAAATTGTTCATAATAAAAACACTGCATCATTTTTACATCGCTAATCGCAAAGTGATTTCAGTCAGTTATAATCCGAGAAAATTCACGTCGAACATTCGTATAAGAATCAACGCTGTCGCATCGTCTCGCAGAAAGTCCGACATTTCGTCTCGTCGATAATATCCTCCGCCTTCAATTTTCTAATCTCTCCAACAAGTTTTTCCGGCCCCTGCCACAGGTGAAATCTGAGATCTCAAGCCTCCCATAAATTATAGCTTCTACATACATTAGCATATACACACAAGCAGGTCTATTCCAGCTGGTCGAAAAAGCGAGGAATTCTATAGTATACGTTATACGTGTATATGTTTACGGTCGAAAAGAGCCGGGCTCTCGCTGAATAAACGGGAAGTACCAGTGTTATACGCGGTACAATGTGTCGGATCCCGATCCTACATATACATATATATATATATATACATGTACGTAACCTCAGCGCGCGATTGCAAAACCCGTGTCGAGGCATTTATTCCGCGTAATTATATCGCGGACACCTGAGGCCTTTTTTTTTCGTTGCTAAGTATGTGTGCGCAGAGGATGTGCGTGAGCCGTTTTTTATTCTTTCGCCGAAATCACCGCGTTAGTTTTGGGATTAGAGAAGTACGCAGCTGTTTGTTTGGGCGATATATTTCAGGCTGTTTATTCCAAGTGACGATATTGGTTCATTGGAAAAGTTGCTACTGCAGAGTTCTCGTGGAAAAGGGTATTTAGAAAATGATCGTTGGAAAAGTCTGCTGAGAACTTGTTTGCGCAAAGGGTCTATCATTTTTATGCGCGGGTGAACGGGACAATTGGAGTCGTCGAAAAAGGCAATCAAACAAAAGGTCGACGTTTTTTTTTAGAACGCATAATGCTTCTTTTGAAAATCCGCAGAAAATTCTAGCGTGCAGTTTTATCGAGTTTCGCAAATCCACTGGCTCTATCCAGTAGATTATACTTTCATTTGAAAGTTTTCCGAGGGAACTTCTCTTCAAATAAGTAGAACTTGAAGTCAGGAAAGTTGGTAAAGGAAAAAGCTTGTGAAATGAGCGGCTGAAAAACAGCGTGTGTAAAAATAGTCTTAAGTACAATAACGGTTAACCCATCGTAATGGGAAAAAATTTGATAACTATTATACACTATATATAGTTAATAAAAAGATAATCACCGTGGCGAAGACGTAAAGACCTATAAACATTGTTAAAGTAACGGTTATCTAAAATCTCGTTTCTATACCGAATATTCAAAAGTATATATTCCTTCCTTCACTTTGCGCTTTAAAAAACTCATAATATGCCTCGCTTCGATTACAGAAATGTATATCACGTTTCAATCACCGACAGTCCTCATTTGTAATTGAAATTTTTACAATTATCAAAATTACCATAATGCGTTCGCTACATTAGTCAAAAATTAGTATTTTTTTTCACTGCCGGTAAACCGTATATACATCACTGCAGCCATTAAATTCTGATTGGAACTGCAACAATTTATGATCCTGACTCACGCAACAGAGACCTATTAGCCTTCTTATTGTCAAAGCATCTCTGATTCACAGTTTTTTTGCACGATCCGTTATTTTCTTTCTTCCCGATTTCATGCGCGGCTAGTCGTTCTTTTCTAATTTTGAAATTGCATCTCGAGAGATTTTAGCGCTCGACATTTTTCCGTTGCTATGTGTATATTTTGATCGGCATTTCGAAACAGCTCCTTTGGTTTCGTTGGAATACAGAGTTACTATTGTTTCAGGAAGTATCAATATCGTTGATCTTTGATACAACAGTCCACGTCTTACGAAACTCAGTGTCTGTAATAGCAAACCATGGGCTGTTGCATTTCATCTACCAGACGTTGTCAAAAAAAACAATCCGTCGAGATTCGTTAAACACCTCTGCAGCTTTAGTCCAAAACAAATATTCTTTTAGAAGCCATATATTTGTGTACTTTTATCAACTATTACGTGACAAAAGCAGCCGAGCTAACTTTTTACCTCTTTCGTCAGTTTAGTTCTTGAAGTGCGTTCGGTAAACAAACACGTAATACGTGATGCTGCTGCATACAATTTACTGTGCCTATAAAGTTTAAAAATAGTATACATCTTAAAATATTGTTATAATATTCGCACTTATTTTTTCTTCGCATTTATTCCCTGCTATTTTATTTATTCGGAAAACATAAAAAATTATAGGTAGTAAAACCAAACAATAATAGAAAACGAATCTGCGCTCACATGCTGTTGGCTTATCCATTCATTGGGCTCGTCTCTTACAGTGGCGAAATGTTTCAGCAGCGCGTCGTTAAAAGAAACGAAACCAATATGGTAAACGCTAAAGTTTTTTATATAGATTCTTAAAAAAACGATTCGACAATGATCGGTAAAGTATAATTTCGAACTCGAGATGTAGATATATATCCGGAATGTTCTACAGCGAGAGCCGGTCAGCCGAACGCCGCCTCATCAAATTTTCAGTCGATATATATATATACCAACTACGCCGCAGCAAAGCGCCTGGCAACCTGTTCGAAATTCACGATCGGACGCAGCGGCAACGGCAGCAGTGGCTCGCGCAAACTCTCGTAAAGCCGTCGTGGTAGCTTTGGGACAACCTGCGGCGCTCGCGTATATACACCCGCGACTCTCTCTCTCTCTCTGACTTATGCATCCACACTCGCACACGTATATATATGCACGTATAAACTAGAGAGTGACACGATGGTATATAGGCAGGATGCGGCGGTAGCTCTTCGCGCGCGCCTTCTGTTCTCCGGATGCGTGGGAGAGAAAGCCGGCGTCGCTCTATACTCGCATCCTCTCGTTTTTCTCACCATGTGTGTGTCTGTGTGCGTGTGTGTGTGTGTGTAATGGTGGCTGCACAATGTGTCCGTGTGGTGATGCGTGTATATAGGTGTAGCCAAGGTGAGCGGCCCAGTTATTGACCGTGCATTTGCACCAAGCGATTTGACCTATACTGCACCTGTGCACGCTGAGTCTTCTGTGGTGCAGCTTTCGAAATCTTGATCGCTGCGATATCGTTTGGATTTTGGCAAACCAAAGTTTCAAGCTTCGTTTCGAGCAAAGTTCGATTTACGAGATGAGACTCGTTGAGGCATAAGAGATTTGTATTGGACGAACCGCGAGGATCGGCGAAGGCGTTGCAGTTTGTTGATCATTGAGGCGTGACGCGACATTGAGTTTTTAACGCTTCGTGGGTTCCTTAATTTTTAACCTTTAAAGAACCAGGAAAAAAAAAGACGTCCATTGGTGTTGACTAATAGATAACGATTAGGGATAAAAAAAAATTGAGTTGCGCAAAAACGCACGCGGAAAGTGAAACATCACGTTGAAATTTTGGTAAAAGAATATTAATCGTTAAAAGTCTCGTGAAAGTTATGCGCAGTTTCAGACTTTAACTCTGCAAACTTTAGTTTAAAAAAGAAAGGACAGGAAATTTTGATATTCGATAAACCTGCAGTCATCGATTAACAGCTATTCCAATATCAGCGAAACTCACAATTAATCGTATAGAATATTCAATCGTGTTCTAAAAGTCAATTATCTAGAAAATATTGCCTCAAAATATAGGTCAACTACAACACGATAACAGATACGATGCTATTTTTTTCTTTTTTTTTTTTTTTTGAAAGTCGAAATATTCTGAAATAGTCCTCCAGGCCTTGCAAAACCATTTTTTTCTTCTTACTTAAGCTCCAACCGATTTCGGAAAATTGAAACTAAATTGAGCAAACATAATGGCACTCCCGAGCATCAAAAAATAATCACATCAAATTTTCCGCAAATTCGTCGACCAAAATCGAATATTATTCGGGTCGCGAGCACAATGCGTGACTAGCGCAATCTTATACCGCTACATAGCTATCGCATTCCCATGTACCCTTCGAAAAGTGAAAATAATATATAGATTACTCTCTTCACGCGCAGCCGTATACAAGCTGCGGCGGACACAAATACATATTTGTTCGAAACAGGTTTTCATACCTCGTGCATGTATATCACCGACTATACCGAGTCCAGTATTGAACCAGGTGCTACAGGAGGAAGGTGTAGACGCGCGCGACGATGATGATTCATCGGCGGTAAAAAATTCAGAGGCACACGCGGACACTTTTTGTGCGTAACGGTATGCGTCTCAATCGTGTCTTCCTTCGCCTTCGTGATTTATCAGTATGTGTAGGAATTGTGAAGGAACGAAAAATCTAGATTGTGGGTGAACGTTTGCTTTTATAGATAAACGCATTGTGATCGCGACACCCGTTGTTTGTATGGGATTTGTATATAGGAATCGGTGCGCAACAAACAAATGTATGTGAAATGACGATAATAGCGGTGAGCAATAATAAAGTTTTTAGCAATATTGCAGCTTTTTGCGACGAGGAGAAAGTTAGATAAATTAGAGAAGAACGCTAATTGGATCGTTTCTGACATTGCGAAGGTATTTAACATTTTCAGACAAACGCTTTCTCTTCGCGCCGCGCTCATTGTGTGACTAATGTATAACGACAGATCGATTGGTATATATATGTATTTATAAATTCAATCGATTGTAAAATCAGATTTAAACTGGGCAACAATTTTAAAGGTTTGTTCGCAAAAATAGATGCTGATGCCGATCGAGTATACCGCGCGAGTATAAAAGTGAAAGAGAGCTGAATTATGCCGCGAGGGTTGTAAACGCGTTTTTTTCTTCTTATGTAACCATGTCCAATTACTATTCCTCGATGACTCATCAATAGCACAGTATTTTTTAATGTATTCGGGAAAGTGAAAGGATTTGTCCTTTACTTCGGATATATACGTCTCGAGAGGATCGTGTGCTCGAGTTATGCATAACGAACTATTGTAAAATTACAGTCCCTTTTTATATGCTTTTATTAATTGTGTGTATACGGTGAGTCACGAACTATACACGATTTTCAGGTGTTTCGCAATAAAGAAGAGCGTGTATATAGTCTGGAGTGACAACACCTCAGTCACGCAGCTTATCGCGATAATAGAAAAACAGGTTTTATATGTGGGATGATAAGAAATTACAGTTTCATGCGGTGTAACGTAAATAGAACACTTTTGTATTAGACTAAAATGGAAAAATAATTGTTTTTATTTTAGCCAAGTATAGCGTAAATATATGTTTTTATCGATGCAATATATGTATATAACTATATACGGTTCTATTTTGAATTCTGCGCTCGATAATCCAATAACAATATTAAATGCGAATTTCGCACTTTCAATCGGCAACACGAAAATCCCGAGCTAAAAGCCAATACACCAAATGAAAAGTCGATTCGCGCAGCGCAACAGAGCGACAATTCACCAAGGGAATATAGCGCGCGAGACTACAACTGCATGTTAATCATGGAAAGTACTTCGCGCGAAGGTAAAAAAAAAATGCGCTATAGGCCCGCATCGACCATTAATTTCGAAGCAAATACAATCGAAACACCCTCCAGGGAATATTCAAAGACAACAGCAATTTCGCTCGTAAACATCCTGTGGCGATGCAAGTGGAACACACACACACACAGAGACACGAGTCTCCCGTAATTCGCAAGCTTATCAGGGCGCAAAAAGAGCCGGAGGTAGGAGGCAGTGGTACATTGCGCGCTTGCGATAAGAAGCATATAGGCGATTCCGCTTTCGCCGTCGCGTCAATTTGCAAACGTCACGTGTATGCTCGTATATATATATATGTGTGTGTGTGAGTGTGTGTACGTGTCTTGTGGTGCAGTCACGTCGGGGAACTTTTGACTCAGGCAACTCCTGCTTAATAGACGACGACGTGGTTCCTTATTATCCGTGAATATCCTGTGTGACGCGGATGTAGGGTTATTGCTCGAGGTGCAGAGTTTGGGTGGAATCGATGACGATGATGATGCACTTGATCTCGTGTTTGCTGCGGAGCTCAGGTGAATCGGGAATTGTTTGAATTGCTCGATAAGACCCGCGATAAGGTGATACTCTCGATAGGATTACTCACCCTTTCCGGGTGTTTACGGCTTTTATCGCGATGGATATATACGAATGATTGTGTGCATTACTATCTGTATATAAATTACGTTCATTCATGAATTCCGTGTGAAGCGCACTGCGTAAATTTATGCATACAAATACATACAAATTGAGACGAATGAATAAAAAAAAAATGCTTTAATTTGATGCAATTCAAAGCAGCCAAATAAGTAAGGCACACATATAACTTTAGAAAATCTGTGCCACTCACACACTATATGGATGTTGCACTCGGTGAAAGTGCCTCAATCCAAGGAAAGGAATACTACTTTCAGTTAGGAAAAAGAAAGAAAAAAAGAATCATCTCAAATAAGACTCGTGATTTTTCTTGCAGCAGGACCGAGTGCCGAGTCAGCGTGTCCGCGGGTCAGCGAAGCGAGGGCCCGCAAAAGAGGTCGGGACATAGAGGACTTTTTGATGCTGATCAGCAGGATATGGACTATAGGTGATGAGCGTGGTGTGTCTCAAGACCTCCGTGGAAGAAGGCATTCATAACGGCGAGCACAAGGAGGCCACCACACTCACCTTCTCGGAGTTGGAGTCCCACCAAAGGGAACAAGCACAGATCCCACGAACTCCCGCCAAGGTCATATCCACCGACGAGCTGGCTCTACTAGCTAAACTGGAAGAGGCCAATAGGTTCGAACAACTATGCTTTTATCTATACAAGGAAAAAAATCGCAAGCAGAGTTTCATGAACCTTCAAGCTAAATTTACCGAATAGCTTGAGCTCAACTCATCAAGCAAGATGTGATTGACGGTT